>MU399495.1:2386042-2562921 GCA_022578845.1 Hypoxylon cercidicola | reverse complement strand
AAAAATAAATTTTTAATTAAAAAAAAATTTTAATTATTTTATTAATTTAATTATTATTATTATAATAAAATATTTAAATTTTATATTATAAAAAAAAATTAATATTATTTATAATATATATATATTATTTTTTTTTATATAAATTTTTTTTTATATTTAATTTAATTTTTAAAATTTATTATTATATATTTAAATTTTAATTATTAATTATTTTAATTATTTAATTTCGTTATTAAATTTTTTTTATTTTAATATATTAATTTTTTTATTTTAAATTTTTTATTTAAAAACGAAAACTTAATTATACTTAATCTAAATATCTATTTTAATCTAGATATTTATCCAAATCTGGTAATTCCACTAAGCCAAATCTAATAATCCGCTAAACCTATTTAGATCAAAACCCCCCGACACAATATCCCTCCTAAAGTCAGGCATATCCTTCCTAAAGTCAGATATATCCCTCCTAAAGTCGGACATATCCCTCCTTAAATTGGGCATATCCCTCCTAAAGTCAGGCATACCACACTCATTCCCCTTTAATCTCTGTTCTACAGCATAGGTAGGTAGTCAATAGCAGTACCTCGTTTTCATACCACACATCGATATCTTGACAAGATGGCAGAACAGGAGAAGCCAGTCATTCTTCTTATACACGGATCATGGCATATTCCGCTGCACTATCGATATCTCATTGACGGAATCCGAAGCAGAGGGTATACAGTCCTGGCGCCATCTCTAGTTACCACCGGATACGACGACTCCATAATCGGCAAGACGCACCTCGACGCGGCTGCGCAGACCCGCGAGTTTTTACTTCCGTACGTAGATCAGGGCCGAACCGTGGTCGTAATCGGGCATAGCTATGGCGGCATCGTCGCAACGCAAGCTGTGGCCGGTCTGACGCTAGAGGAGCGCTCGGCCCAAGGGTTGGCAGGTGGTGTCACCAGCCTTATATACATCTCGGCGCTTATAGAGCCGGCAAACAGTCGCTTCAAGCCTGGAACGCCGTATCCTTTTGGTTGGACAGATGTAAGGTCTTACCCGCTTCCTAATTTTCTCCTTCTATCCACTCAGGGGTTCGTATGGGTCGGGGATTAGCACATTCCTCATTTCTTAGGTAGTCATGGAAGACAGAAAAGAAGAGATATTTCAGAATAACATGGCATAGCTTATTTTAGCTGACCGTCACTCTAGCTCAAGAAATGGGAGATGGCAGGGGAATTCGCAAAGGTGCATCTCTTTCAGGATGTGGAACAGCAGCGGGCAGAGGAGGCGATTCGCCAACTTGTGTTTCAGAGTGCCGTGGCCTGCGATCCAGAGGCTCTAAATTCAGCGTCCGAGGTCCGGGCTGCTAAGACGTACGTCGTGTGTAAGAAGGACCAAATCGTGTCGCCCGAGGATCAATACAAACGGGCCAAAGCAGCCGGCGCTCAAGTCATAGAGCTCGAGTGCGGCCATAGCCCGTTCCTACTTGAGAAGGAGACAGCAGTGCTGGTTGATATTGTTATTAAAGCAGCTGGAACATAAGAAAAGGGGAATTCTGGTTTCTCTGCAGGCTTTTATCAATGGTATTCTGTTCTACCTCCCCCCGTCATAATTACCTATAATAGGACGGGCTGTACTTGCATCCCGCGACTTCTTGATTCCCAGGCGCTTAGGTTGACGGGCAAGGTACCTACCTGTATGTACTGGTTGATTGCCGGGCGACTATGGACCTAGCTACAAGGCAGTTACTAGGGAAATCCAGATTCACACCCAATAGCACTATGCTGATTCGGGCCATATTTTGAATATAGGTATTTTAGCAGAGTACCTGCCTCGTTTGATCCTGAGATAGCCACAGCAACCTTAAATCAGACCAGCCCTGCAATCACTCGCGCCCCTTCGATTATTTATTTCCAAACGCGCTGCCGAGACAAACCCCTCTCGTCTATTCCTTTTCACAAACATAACAAAGCTCTTCATTCAAGAAACTTGGAGCCATTCAACCTGCCACTGGGTTTTGCAGTCCTTCATCTTCCAACACCACTTTGACTTAGTCTACCTGACTCCAGGCTGCTGAAGTTTGGTAAGGCTTTCCTTTTCATTCATCTCAGCTTCTTTTCCCTTCTCTTCCATACCTATAGGTACATACTTCCACCTTAAACATATTCCTTACCTACAGTCCCAGTCTAGATCTAGTCCCAAGTGTTCTAGGTCAAGACCTGGTAGCTATTTCCCTATTACTGCTTGCATCCATCACTCCGATTTCTACAATATAATTCCTCTCTTGCATGCTTATCTGCACCACACCTACCCAACGTTTACGTCTGTACACTTGCACCTACACACTCACACCTATTACCTATTTCTGTCTACGATTACCTCACTCTCCCACTGTGGAAGGCTACTAACTAATACTCCGACCAAAGACCGCCACAATGTCCGAGTTGGTTCCCAAATTTCTCGACTGCCTCTTGGCTGAGGCCACACCCAGTCCCCATGAGAACGACGCAGAGCTCCTGCGATCTTTCTTCGCCAAACGCAGTGCCAATGACTACGCTGTGGCGTCAAAGGCTTTGTCGCTTGTAAGTAACACCCTTTGGGTGGCGCATCGGGATTGGAATAATCTAACATACAAAGACCCTTGCCCTTGCCAGATTGGATGGCTGCATATCCGAGCTCCAGGATAACGTCATCGTGAGCCTGATCAAGTCGTTCGACGAGAAGGTCCTCTCCAAGAGCGAGAAAGCCGCCGAGGACAATGCCGCCCCCAATGCCGATGTCGTCACTGTGGTCTCTGGAACCAGTGCTGGCGACGTCCGTCCACTTGAGTCGCTGCCTGCCGGAGCCGGAGACTGGGATGTGGTCGAGGAGCACCGACAAGCTGATTCCATTATGGTGTCCCCTGCACAAACCGCATTCCAGAAGAGTGATGCTGAGTCTGTGGGTGGGGGAAAACCTGAGTCCGCTTCTCTCGTCAAAAGCGAGGGACCCAAGTCCGACAAGGACAATCTGGATCTTTCTCAGTCTAGTCATGCAGGTGCGCCTAATGGCGTTCCCTCTACCAAGTCTGCCCATAGCAAAGGACAAGTTAACACAGGTAAGAATACCCTCGGATGTTTCCGCCCCAGACTGAACCCTTAACCGGGGAATTGAGATGCTTGTTGTTACTTTCAAATATGGCGTTAATTAAATGCTAACTACTCTGTAGGTACACCCCAGGAACAGCCGCAGCGCCGCCTGCCTCACGAATGGCGCACTCCGATCCCCCTGGAGGAGCTGCAGCGAATGGCAGCCTCCAACTCCAATCACGCTGGAGAAACGACGGCAGAGCCTACGCGCCCTAGTGTAGGCCGCAAGATGGAGATCAAGGATATGAGCACCATTTCTGTTGCGAGCTGGGGTGCGAAGACTGCCCCGATGAGCGAGAATGGTGGTGACCCGACTGCCCGAAAGAAGACCCCGACACCGTCTGAGTCTTGTTCTCAGATCGAGACTCCTCCTACCCCGGGCTACACCTCGGATATCAACGAGAATATTCGTAACCACACGGTGAAGCTACAACACAGCGGTTGGTAGATTCTGGCTGGTGACTACGGAAACCCTGGTAGATCGGCCTTAGCCTTCGGGCTTATGCGGCTTACTTCCTAGGTTGTGTCCCATCGTCGTCTCGACCTTTTTCACGTTTAGTTTCGGTTTAGCTTTTGTTTTCCCTACTTCGATGATACCAGGTATTTACAAAGAATCCTGCGTCCGGTGAATTTGAGAGTCGTTGAATTTGCAGATTAAGGGGGGATTTCAGGGTTGGTCTACGGGACCGTAATCACTGGCAATTGGACTTGACATCCATTCTTCAATACCTACTGGTATCAGAGTGTGAGCTGGCTATTCCTCTAGGTAGGTAGTTTAGCAGATGTGCCTTTTGTACCTTGTCTGAATACGGTGTTTTCTTAACATGTATTCTATAATGGTCTACAGGTGAACATCAAGGCATGCGGACATAAATAATAATTCGTCCTACTGCCAAGCAGACTGAATTGAATAACAGCTAAGTACGACACTTCAATCTGGAGACTGGTCTTTTTATCGTCAGCATTCCAGCGTCATGAGCGCTTGGGAGAAGGGTAAACCTACTGCGATCATTGCAAGAAGCTACACGGCAAGAGAGTCTGAACAGCTGGCCGACAGAAGGCGAATGACGTCCCCAGGAAGACCCACAACGCACCCTGAACAGAGGTATTATGGGGTCAATGTAGGTAGATGAGGCAGATATCCCATTGGCCTTAATCTGCAAGAGAGGTTGATTTCCCCAGCAAGGAGTGGTATTCTGCTCTTTTGATTGTATCTCGAGAGGTATCCTCTAGATAAACTGGAAGGATATTCATTTCGCCTGTTCTCACCTATAAAGAACATATACCAGCACTACAGCACGGGGGATAACGAGCGAGGACACCCCAACTGTATTAGAGCCTGACAGCAAACCACGGGTCGTCTTTGAGCTCCTTAGCTGTCGGCCGCTCCTCCGGAAGCCAACAGAGCATCCTCCGTATGAATGCGAGAAACCTGTCCCGGTCTTGCTCGGGAATGCACTCTGGCACCTCGTCTGCCAGCGTTCGCGAGTAGGGGATTAGTTCCTCTCGCTCAAACTTGCCTAGAAACCGGTAAGCCTCAACCAAAGAAGGGTCTGGGCCGCGCTTCCGGACATACTACTCTCAGTAAAGAAAGGCCCACCGAAGTACTCGGACGCATTGCTGCACAGCTTGCCTTGAGCGTTGTGGATGGGGGGACTCCACTGCCAACGCCGCATCTGTCGCTCCCGCCGGACCAGTGCCTCCGGAACCGGACCGAGAATCGCAATCATTTCGGCCAAATGTTGTGCAGGGCTGTATGGCTTCGTGCTGCTCACGTCACCTTGGAATAGCTCGCGACCGGCGAGCAAGTCCCACACCATGATGCCGAAGTTCCAGATATCGGCAGGGTAGGACCACGAGGTTCCTAGCAGGACTTCCGGCGCGTGGCAATGGTCAGGCTGTATGGGATGGAGAAGCTGGCCAGGCCGGTCCGCAAGTTGCGCGAGACCAAAGTCAGTAATCTTGGGATACATCTTCTTCAGGGAGTACTGGTCAGTAATGTCGCCGAAGTTGTTGTGGCAGCGGTAGATGATGCGTCCATCCACGACCTTCTGGGCCATGGGGTGTGACTTCTGTGCTTGCACGAAAGCCTCGAGGACTGACTGATTCTCGAAAGTCATCAAGATATTATCAAGTTTAAGATCTGCGAATTCTAGCTTAACACTAGTAGGGACGAAATGGCAACTGAGCAAAGCGACGTACCTGTATGAATGAGCTTGCACTCTGAATGCAAGTAGTCGAGACCCTCAATCAGGATTTGGATATAGATTTTGAATATCGGCAGCCAATCTCGTGTCACTCGCTCCCCGCAGACTCGGTTGCGTAGCAGCCACAGAGGATCTCTCATGGGCTCGAACGCCAAGCAAATATGGGATGAGCCTGTAGGGGACTGGACGCTGAACACTTCGTTGGCCAGACACAAGATGGCGCGGCCGCGGTGCTCTGGGCTTGCGGCGTCTATTCGTTTCGCAACCTCCAGCTCATGGTTGCTATCCTCATCGCCTGCATTGTCGCACGTATTTATCTTGAGAACGGTGTATTTTCTCGGCTTTCGCCACCTCTTCCTATGATATAATTAGTATCACAGGGGAGAGGGCACATGGCACGTCGGCTATCGGTAACCTCACAAGCTGATGTCTTCCGCCAGCCAAACAGTCGATGAGGTCCCCCGGCCGACCTTCGTCTTCAGCTCGTATCGGTTGTCCAGGAGTTCCCCGGGATGAGCCGGGTAGAATGCCTTCCAGTTGTAGCCTGGGACAATTTCTTCATCCACGAGCACATCGGCCGGGATGCTTTCCGGTGGTGGCGAAGATGTTGTCGCGAATTGGGATCGCAGTCGTGGAACACCAGGCAAGCGGGAGAAGATCCTCATGGAGACACGTCTGAGTGAAGTACGAGTTGAGAACCACGGATCAGGACGTCTCGCAGCGAGCATTAGCACGTCTTGAGGTTGATGTTTGATGAAGTGATCGTGAAGGTGAAGGATGGGTTTAGGAAATATATAATATATTCGTTAACCAGAAACCACAAGTCACGTGATACCTACATAAGAACCACCTGTGCTGTTGGTTGGTTTGATAGGGTTTTCAGGACATTTGTAACTGGTAGTCATCAAAGGCGCGACCTTGTTTGTACCACTTTGGGGGGATTATTGGATTCACTGACGCGACCTACGAAACATGCGGCATCCTGTAGACGCATACGGAATGGTAAGCATACGACAAGGCCTGTGCAGAAACACCATGGCCCATCCTGCACTCTTCCGGTCGGCTCACCATAAGAGGGTGTCGTTTCGGTTTGTCTGGTTGGAAGGTATGTTGTTGCATGGGCCATAGCCCCAAATCTCCAGCCAGCAAATCACTGCGAAGGAAGATCTGAGCCGCATCATGCAAATCTACTGAGTGTGAACAACGCAGAGAGAGTCACGCCGCGCTTGCTCGCAGGACAATGCACCTAAGGTGTCACTAGCGAATAGAAGGCTGAAAGTGGCGAGTCACACGAACTGCCCCCCATCTTATCGAGGAGCAAGTGACCAATTATTTTTAGCCAATTTCACTTTTTTGTACGAAGCTTGGGCGTATAACGCCCGGCGGCGAGCGAGTAGTTTGGTATCTTGCCAACTCCCTTCTATACTAGCTTGATGGGAGAACTATTCGTTGAGTTATTAGTCACAAACTACGACGATGAAGTGTTGTAAGTTTGAACCACAATGGTACAAATAATAAAAAGAAATAAATGCCTAAAGCTAACTGCCTAGGTCCACCGTGTGGTGATTATTTGACTGCATGAAGGATACAAAACCACAGAGGAAACCACACAATACATTAGTAATACTAGGTAAATAACTCTCATATTGACGGACACGAAGTCCTGGCAGAACCGTTAAATATAGGTGTGTTTGCAGCTAGACAATAGCTACTGCTGAGATTATCTGCTTGGTTTTCAGCGTAAGGGGTAATCCGTAATCGGTGTAAGTTTTATGAATAAAACACATACCAGTTGCTTTGCTGTTGGGTACAAATAAACGTATGCACACACCAGGCATTGTTATATATCCTGGTAAAGACCATTCAAAGCTTCTAGACCGTTATCGTATTTGTCCTTGCCCCTAGCAGCATCTAGAATATCGTCGTATCCGAACCAGATCGCTGCAAAAGACAACATCTCCACTTCGACTTTCTTACCGCCTGCGGCACCCTGCCTAGAAATCGACGAAAAGATGCCCGCTAGGCAGGCTCCTCTATCTCGTAAATTCGACAAGATCGAGATGAAGCTTGGTAGGATGAAATCAAGGCTCCTCGAGAAGGCGAACGAGAATTACGCCGTACGAGGTGATTGTCCATTTCTAGATCAACGACGCGACCTATTGCTAGAGTGCTTTATTAGTCACAATGGCTTGGAGGTCTACACCCGACGATTCAGAACGGCTCTTCTCAAGTTGGAAGCACTGGAAAAGGACACCGTAACCAAAGTCTAAAAGCGTAAATCATAGATGAGGGAGTCGTGGCTGGCAGGCAAGGAATGTTGCATGAAGACAAGTTAATATCGTGCTGGGGGAAAAGTCGTAGATTGTCGCTACTTCACGTTGCATAAATAAATTTTGGTAGTCAGTCCCAGCTCCAGAGCTTTGTATGACGTTTGGCGTATTCTGTGATTAAGTTCATGATGTATTTCCAATTCCCTGCCGAAGTCGTACTACCGAGTTGATTAAGAGGCTTCGAGCCGCTGTCTTTCTACTTCGCGTATCACGACGAACGGACTACAAATCGAAATCTAGGTACGTAGTTATTACTCAACGAAGCTCCCGGCGGGAGATATGTCGTCGTGGTAGATTATCCCTGGGCCTAAGTTTGAAAAATCCAAGGTTTCCCATAGTAGGAAATAAAAACACACGAAGCGTTCGTTACCTATACTTTCGTTCGGCTGATATATATGTACGTTAAAGTAAAGAAAGGGGTACTTATCCCTCCATGATGTCTTTTCATATGAATCATAACGTTCAGTACTGTAATGGCACTACGAATTCCTCAAGTGTCAAGTCCAAATCGGGGGAGTAAACGAGCTCATATTCCATTCTTATCAAATCTCTGAACTGAACATACTTCCGAAGCGAGATACATAGCAGCGCACAGTCTCATCTCCCTTCCCTTCCAGCCTCATAAAGCCACCAAGCCTGATTACTTCTCTACATTAACGTAGAGAAATAAGCACAGTTGGTCTCGGGTGCGAACATCTTACTAACATCGCCACCAGCCATTATCAACCTTAAACTGAGCGCGCTGGTATTCGGGATAGTGGTCGCGATAGTGGTCGCGACAGTTATTGTCTTCACGGTCAGGCCTACCATATCCAGGTCAGTAAGTCTCATCTCTCATTTGTTTTCCGGTGGCAGACCTACGTCTCAGCCTTGTTCTGGATGGTGAACTCATCGTTCTCACGCACGGTAGACTGGGTGCTAATATCGAAACGAGCTTCGTCAGCCATGTTGATTATCGAGCAAGAGAATGCAGGGGTCTGTTGTTCAGAATTTCGATGAGAAGACTTGGTTGATGGGTTGACTAGAAAATGAGAGAAACCCAGGGCGTTGACTGAAGCATTTATAGAAAAAAAATGTCTGGGGACTGTCTCGACTCTTAGAGACCCGATCTCGATGAACTGCATCGTGCCTACACGTAGATATCATATATACTCGTCTTTAGAGATGCTTGATCTCGATCGACTGCATTATACCAGCGTATAGACATCTTATTCCTCATTTTCTTTGATACTCGATCTCGGTGTTCTACCTTATCAAGCCAGCAATGGTATGCAGTATGCAGGCCGTCGGATTCAGTCAAAATGCTGACCATGCGACAGCTAGACCGGCGAATCACGTCTGAGCCCCCAGGTTTCATGATCCTTCTCGGTGCCGAACCAACCAGCGACATAGCTTACCGTAGTATGCCCTCAACTGCACACTGATAACGTTCGTTGAGCTTGATGATTGGTCATATTATGTCTGGGCTTAAACAGCTCCCCTTTCCCAAACCGATCACTCCCCCTTTTGCTGTCACCCGACACAGCGGGGTCGAGAATTGGTTTCTCGATGAGATGCTACCAGGGCTCTTGTCAGCTAGGTATCATGGCTTAAAAGCTTGATAACCTGATCTGGGCAGCTTGGGCTGCTTATATGGCCTGGCTTTGCTTAAGATATAGATTAAGGAAGCCGTCCGCCATACGCGCGTACGCCAACATGGGTGAAGACGTGTCTAAAGATAAGGAAAGTGAGGATCTCACTTACATAAGCTCTAAGTTACTATGCATACAAAGGGCTGGCTCTGTAATTAAACCAAATAGCAATAAACGAACTATGACAAATAGATGACACTACTATAGCTCTGGCACTTACTTCTTGACTTCAGGCGTTCCCAAAGACCGAAGCAGAAGTTCTCTTTCTAAAGCTCGTTCATTCCTCCAAGTATCCTTTCGCTCATGCGTCTTGAGCGCATGTTTCTTGCGCATATGTGGTTTCAGGCGAGAGCCCTTAATCCTTTTTTTTGGCAATCCGACGAACGATTTCCCTTGTTCGGGACTTTTCTGCCTGGATCTTCTTCTTTTCTTCCTCCATGACCTCTTTTCTAGACCTATCTCCCATCTTTCCTCGATTTGCCCTGATCCACGTTCTGAGGGTCCTAGAGAAGGATACTGCCTGGATGCAGCAATGTATGTCCCCGTGACGTAGGATCTCTATTGCTTCATCCATGTACCGAAAACTCAGTTCGCGGTCCTGCACTCTATCGTCTTTCTGCCCCGGCCGTGTCCAAGTCTCGAGATGGTGTTTCGCCACCAGCTCGGACGAAAGGACGAACGCTCGGGTCACAGAGTCATAACGCAGGACTTGTTGACATACTTTCTCCCGACATAATTCTCCTGCCCAGGTGAGCAAGTTGTATGCTTCGGCTACCACGTCTTGATCGTTATATTTCCCTTTCGCTACGGTAGACAGACGGTTAACTGACCTGTTAGCCATCATTTCTGCTTCTATGTTGGATGCATTCGTCGTAGGAAGTGGTTGAGCCAAGATTTTACTTATGGAGTCCGAGACCGAAAACTTGCTCTTCCATGATTTCGCGCAGCTCGCACCCATGTTCAGAACAATCCCATGTTTATAGCCAATCATGCTACCAAGGGTGTGAGTAGCCTTCCAATGAGCAAGTCCGAGTGTCGTTTTAAGGTCGCGGGGTGACTCAGCCCATACTTCGAGTAGTGAATCCAAGATAACCAGCAATGAGTGTTTGGTGAAAGCGGAGGATAATGCCTGCTTCAGATGCCACAGGAACCACCTTAGCCACGGGTTTCCGGTATCTTTTGCTTTAGAACGCAATGGAATACCCCCAAGCACATAGCAGATCGTCCAAAAATGCACCATGGAGCTCGGATCGCAAAATCGTGCTGTCACTCTCAGTCCCTCAAGAACTTGTCCCAGCATGAAGTTCACATGGTTGTATAGTTCCGCTTCGACAAGTATACGGATACTGGCCGTCTGATCGGAAAGACGTTGCCAGGCGTCAGCGTGGTTAGGAGTGTTGGGAGGTGGCTTGAAGTTATCTGCGCCAGCAATCCAGCTCTTGCGGCCGGTTGCGAATAAACCTTTGATCACGATATCGATGGAGTGAAAGAGTCTCTCCTGATGAATGTATATCGTGCTCAGAAATGGACCAATGCTCGCCTTCGTGATGATTGCACTTGTGTGTTTCTTATTGGCCTCCCTTTTCTTCGCTCCCTCTTTATTGCCTTTTTTAATTTGTTCTTGTCGACGTTGCTCTCTCTCCTGCTTAAGCTTTTTCCTTTTCCTACGTCGCTCATCTACCATTATTTTTCGATTTCGCTCGGAAATAATTTCGAGAACCTTGTCGGTCTGACTGTCATCGTAATTTTGAGTTATATTGGGAAGCGCCCGTGCTGCTCGGGTTCGTCGTGGTTTTTCCCATTGAGCAAGTTGTCTCCTATAAACACTCGCACTGCCAATTTTGGTGAAAGGCATTAGTTTTTGGCATTCAACTAGCATTGGTGGCATCCACTTACGACGCATCAAATCCATGGATCACAGACATCTCAAACCGGATCTCCTCCGCCGTGTGATGTTCGATTACATTGAGCCGGTAAGTGTGCTTGTTCGCTTCTTCCCATTTACTCCGTGAGTGCCGGATTCGTTTGCGCCCCGCTTGAGAGCTAGGACTAGCATTGGCTCTGCTGATACCAGTGCCATGAGAAAGGGGGTTAGCATCGGCAAAAACGATGGAGTTTCGGTTGACAGTGTGGTCAAACTGTTGCTCGGCTGCCCTCCTGTTCTGTGTGTGCAAAGGCAAGTCACCGGCCGTGCATTGGCTGGACCACTGCTGGCCCAAGAATGGGTAAGGTGGCAACCAATCTGTCATGGGAATGGCTGCGGAGCCGTCAAACCCGATTCCTGTTGCATTGGCCACTTGCGAGAAATGGTGCGTCTCAGCCCCTGTGTGAGGTCCGGGCCAGTAGGAACCAGTGTTGACTGCCTGAAGCGTTGGATACGGCATGGCCACCATGCTGTGAGATCCCATATTCAAACAGCTGATACTGTCATTATTATGGCTGAAGCCCGTAGTGTATGTGTTATTGTCGAATTCCGGGACGGTTAAGCCAAGGTCGAAGCCCGTAATGCCTACCTGAGAAGGGTTGAGATTCCCCAGACCTAGGTTCTGGAGAAAATCCATGCTTTCCAGATTGTCTGCAAAGCCTTCCATCCCCAAGCTAACATCTGCGTTGATTAAATCTAGATTCTGGTTGGGGTCTGAGATTAAGGCATCCTCCTCAAGTAATCCAACGCTTGTAGCGCCAAAGTTGTCGCAAGAGATCGCGGTGCCTTCGCAAATATCAATGACCGGGCCATTGCTGAAAGCTGTAGAATTCAAGTTTGCAATCTCTAGGGTGTTACCCATGATCTGTAATTCCCGGCCGGAAACCTCATGGTTGCGGATGCCTTCATATGGATCAGGGTACCAACGAATAACCGAGTGGGAATGACCCACTGGTTCCATCAGGACGTCGTCATCTTGTCGACTTGCGATAAAGCTCGCCTCAAGATCATAAATGCTGCAACTCATTTCATCTGTTGCCCTCGAGAAGGTTGCCGGCATCGGCAAACTAACCGGTGTGTAGTTCATATTGATCTGGCCACTGACAGAGATCGCATGCGGGGGGTTCTGGTCTCCACAAGCACTTACTAGGGTGAGTACCGTTCCGTGGAGAAGGTCAGAGGAGGTCACCGAGGTACCTGAGGTAGGTTAGTAATTACATGTACATCGATCGTGCCTAGAAGAGAAGGAGGTGCTGCTAGAAATTCCTGGCTGCGAGGAGCCGTCCGGATGGTGAAAATAACCTGATCGAGGCAAAGTAGCTAAAACCATTTGGATGCAAGGAGACGTGTCCCACGTCCGTCGTCTCATGCCAGTCCCCGATGAATGTTGATAGGCCGCCTCTAATGTTCCTTATGTATGCCAAGAAATCCGCGTGTGATGATTGGGCGTTGCTAGGTTTTCTTATGCAGGTCGACATCCCCTATGCATCGACCACCATGATTTGGCGACAATCAACAGCTCTGTAGACTTGCTCAACGAGTCTGTTCAACATGTTTAGCATTCACAATCCACATTCTATGTCAAGAGAGGCCTTTGCTTGGGCATAAATATGCCCTCAATACCCCCCATTCGAGACCAAGGCATTTCGTGACTTGACTGTCCCTCAACTCAGCTCCTGGTACCATCAATCCTAGTGTATCAACACCCCAGTTCCCATACATTCACCACATCCGTATCATAATATGGCGAAATCCCAAGATCGCATTGATATTAACCCCGGCAGCCTGTTCGACCACAGGCAGGTTAGGCTCTTCGATTCGTTGCATCAGCTATCACGACTAGAGATGCCCGGGGGCATCGAGACACCCCAGTTGATCGTAGTCGGATCACAAAGCAGCGGCAAGAGCTCAGTCCTTGAATCTCTGGTCAGGTTTCACTTCCCCGTGGATGGAAGGAATCCCACCACTAGATTTCCTATCAAGCTCGTTCTGAGAACGGCCGAAGACGAGGCGACCCGAGTTCGAATTGAGCCGGGAAGTTTGCGTTCTGAGGAACATACGAGGAGCCTCCATAACCTGGCAGAAGAACTCTCTGGAAATATTATGGAGCAGATAATGATGAAGGCAAATGCTGCCCTCAGGGTGTCTTCCTCCGACACCGAAGATGCGGCGGCCGGCAACTTCCAGACGTTCTGCGAGGACGTTCTGGTCATCGAGCGGCATGGTCCCTCTTTGCCTAATCTCAGCCTCATTGACCTCCCTGGGCTATTCGATGCCGCGACCGAAGGGCAAACACACGATGACAAAGAAATCGTCGAAAACATGGTCTCAGGCTACATTAAGTCGCCAAAGAACATCATTCTGCTGGTCATCTCTGCTGAGTACAATGACTACGCTAATGCAACTACCGTGGGCTTTATCCAAAAGAAGCTGGAGAAAGACCGCTCCATTGAGAGACGACTCGTTTGTGTTGTCACACGACCAGACACGGCTGCATCACTGAACGCGACCTTGGGAGTGCTTGGTGAGAAGAGCCAGTTTTCTCGGCATTTCTCGCGTCCATGGCACGTTGTTCGCAATCAAGACCATACGGCAAGGGAAAGGCGACAGTCACTAGACGAGCGAGACCTAATCGAAGAAAGTTTCTTTGCCGGGTCTGATTGGGAGACTGTGTCGCCGTCGCAAAAAGGAATCAGATCTCTCCGGGAGACCCTCAAGTCTATGATTGTGTCTCACACTCAAGACCAACTCCCGGGTATCATCTCCGAGATCAAGAAAAGGATCAAGAGCACTGAGGCGTCGCTGAGCTCAGCTATTCGGGAGAGAGCAACACCTGAAACACGCCGAGCCTATCTCGGTGACATTGCTGAGAAGTTTGCACTTTTGACTCGGGAAGCAGTTAAAGGTACCTACGAGAATGAAGCATGTCGGAAGGACCATGAAACTGGGGAAGAGTGCGGAGACTGTAAGGGTTTCTTTGGTCCATTCGGCAACGACAACAAAGAATACCAGCAAAAGAGGCTGCGCGCCAATGTCCGTGCTCTGAACCAAGCTTTCGCTATTGCCATGCGTCAGTACGGCAGAACGACGGTTGAAGTCGGAAATGAAGGAACAATGGCACAGACAGCTTACTCACTCCACCCGATGTCACCGCAATGCGACAAACCAGAGCTGCGATTTCAGCCCCCCGGCACCGTAGACTACTATAAACATAGTAAGCCCAAGCCCCAGAGCAGGGAGAAATACGAGGTCTGGGTCCGCGAGAACATTGCTCAGTGGAAATCCAAGGGACCGTGGGAAGAGCCAAGCGATGGTGCCTACTCAGGCTTGTTCGCGTACCAGGCTGAGAAGTGGGAGAAGATAGCCAGTGAGCACATGAAGGCTGTGTGGAAGGTTGTAAAAGAGTTCATTGAATTGACCTTGGAGGCTTCATGCAAGGACGAAGACGTGCTTGCCGGTCTTCGGCGCAGGCTTCTGAAGCCTAACCTCAAAAAACTTGAGCTAGAAGCCGACCGCACTTTGCGCGACCTTGTCAGCTGCCACCGTCAGTCCAATCCGGGCTTCTATGATAGCCTCATCGAGGCCCGTGCAATGCGAGAGCATACGAGAGCGCTTCTGGAGCGGATGGCCACAACGAAATTGGAAGCAGAGGACAGCACTGACGTCAACGGAGTAAGTACCGCTACCACATCGAGTACCGAGCAGGCGAATACACAGCAAGGCGGCGCACAGCATCCTAACACCCAACGTCAAGGGGACTCAAGGCTAAAGTCCTAGCAGGCCAATTCTCAGCGTAGCGCAGATCAGAGGGCCAAGGACCGTAACCAGAAACGGGAGGCGATGCTGAAAGGTGTGCTTGAGCTTGCCATTCCCGCAATTGCTGGCTTCTACACACCGAGCGGTAACAAGCAGATTGATCTGCTTCAGGAATTTGTCTTTCCTTTCCTTACCAGCCGAATAATGGCAGCCTTTGACGATTCCAACCGCAAAGAAAAAGCAGGACAGACGGACGCGAGAATCCAGAACACGGTTCAGAATCTGTATCCTGCGAATCCCGAAGATCTCGCCGCGGCCCGTGTGATCGAGCAAGTAGAGTTACACTACGAGGTAGGATAGCCCAGGCAAAGCCTCCAGTATTGCGTTCGCCCCGCTGACAACTCTGTAGGGAATCCGAGCTTCTTTCGTCGGCTACGTTGCATCTCTTGTGGTTGAGCGGAAGATTACGGGGCAACTTTCAACGAAGATCCTCACCATGACACTCGTCAGGGACATGGATGAGGAAGTGGTGGAGGACATTGCAGCAGAGAAGCCGGAAGTCGCGAAGAAGCGCGACGATATTCAACGGGACTTGGAGACAATGAAAAGAGTCCTGGGAGTCGTAGAGGATTATGGTAATCCGAGTCAACACATTGCGCTTTGATGCAGATGTCGGTGGGTGTAGGGTGGCACGAGATACGAATCTAAGGAGAGGCAGATTATCAAGATAAACACATGCATGTAACGTACCTACTCCCACGTGACACGCTTGAATGTACATCATCGGACGGTCACCAATCATCATCCCGGCCTCGTACGGGCTGTAGGCTGACCCACATAGCCCGTGCAACGACGCCATATTGCATCTGTACATATGTATATTAGTGCAATAATAAACCATGCTACTTTCCTGCCGGGCTGTTGAGGCAATGGTAATACATCCTCAGAATCCTGTATAACACTGCTTATATCCTCTTGACTTGACAGGAGTAGGGCATAAGGATGTGCGACATAAGTCAACCATTGGCCACGATGGGGTCCAATGAAGTCGGTGTACGGCACAAACCTGAAGAACGCCGTAAGGTGACATCCCGCCGCGGAATCCTCTTTGCGACCGTACGAAGTAGCTCGGCGATGCGATGACCGCATGCTAAAGCCTCGATTCGGAGTGCAACGCTGGAGTCCTACATAAGCTGCCAAGCCCCTGTCTTCTCGCTGTTTGTTCCAAATACGACGCAATATGCAGCAACCCTTCACCGTTGGTCGTACAAGACGGATTCGGAAATCGTAAACTCCGAGTCTGTCGGGCACCTACACAGATAAATGAGAAGCATCAAGTCATCGTATTGCGAGCCGAGACCAGCTTGTTAGCAGCTTTGAGTACGTCGGCTACCTACATGTCTCACAGCATCTCAATCATGGCTCCATCAACAGTCGAGATCACTTCAAGCAACGGGTCGGATCACTTGTTGCCGACCAAGGACCCCTGGTATACTGCCCCGCCCGACTTTGATGCATCTGCTCCGGGAACTGTCCTGCGGATTCGAACCGTCCCAGGCGGGCCCGCCGTCTTCAGCAATGCCGCTGCGGCTTATCATATTCTGTACCGGACCACTGGCTCGCGATACCAGCCAACGTGGGCAGTGACGCAAGTGCCCCAATTATTCTTCTTGTTCCTATGTTCATAATGCATAATGCTCATTGTCTGCCCCCCTCAAATATCTAGCCATCTAACTATCCATCAGATCTCTGGTAATCCCGAAGGAAGCCTCCGTCTCTTCCTCCGGATATAACGCCCTGCTTTCTTATCAGATTGCCTACAATACTCCTACCATCGATTGGGGACCTTCATACCGCATTTTCCAGGCCCCGCTACCAAACAACTATGGCATCCCCACCGACCATGAAAAGGTCGACATAATGCTTGGCCGTGGCTGGTTCGTCACCGTGCCCGACTTCGAGGGACCCCGTGCTGCTTTTGGCGCCACCGTCCAAGCCGGTCATGCTACCCTCGATGGCATCCGTGCTGTGCTTTCCCTGACTGGCACTTCCAATATTTCACTAGCCAGCAGCGCAGACAAGTTCAAATACGCAATGTGGGGATATAGCGGCGGCTCACTCGCTTCCGAGAAAGCGGCCGAGCTACAAGTTCAGTATGCCCCCGAGCTAGCAACGGGCTTCGTAGGTGCCGCATTGGGCGGTCTAGTGAGCAATCTAGGAGCCCTGTATACCGTCACTAACAAAACGCCCTATACGGGGAACCTCGTTCTCGTCTTGCTGGGTGTTATGAACGAATACCCCGAGATTGATGCCCACGTACGGAGTCGCCTCAAGACCGAGGGTCCCCAGGACGCCGCGGCATTCCTCAAAGGCCGCGACATGGATTCACTCCAGGCTTTCCACGCATATGGGGGCCAGGATATCTTCGAATATTTCGTTGGTGGCCAGGCCGACCTCGAAGCGTGTCAAGCCTTGCGTAAGGTCGAAACGGTCGAGTGGGTGCTCGGTTACCATGGAGCCCCGGAAATTCCGCTCTTCGTATATAAGGCAATTGGAGACGAGATGACACCCATCGCCGATACGGACGCCCACATGGAGCACTACAAGCGGTTCAATGTACCTGTGCAGTACGAGCGCAACACGGTTGGTGGCCACGTGTCCGAGATCGTAAACGGCCAAGATCGAGCGATAGAATGGCTAGCCAGCGCCTTTGATGGCCCGTACGGCAACGCAGACAAGGGCATTAAGACTCGGGATGTTACCGTGGACATCTTCAAGCCTCCTACTGTTTGAAATCAACCGTATTGCTAAGGTGCAACATCTACCCAAGATGTAGTCCTAACACAAGGATGGATTTATGAATGTAAGATCCGGGATAATACTCCACGTACCTGCGTTATATACCTAATGCATGCCATTAAATTCTGGTTAGCTGCGCTACACTCGGGTCATCCCATCTGTCGTTAATTCTGCACTGCTGCCGCCTTCGTTATGCTTGCGTTATAGACGCCCCTATCCTTATGCAAGATCCACTCAAACAATTTCCCCGGCATCAGCCAGGATGCCACGCTAGCAAAACCGGCCACCCCTCCACGCCACGTCTTACCACGCTTCCCGCCCAACGTATCATTCACGAGATTCTGCGCCGTTATGCGTGGATCCTCGTTGTTTAGCTGTAGCTGACCCCGTCCCTGTGCTCGAATGATATCCTCGACCGGCTTGTACCACGACCCTTCCGGTAAAGAGGGGGGAAAGCCATCCTCGCTGTCCACGTGGTCGTAGATGCGCGTCGACATCTCGCCGACCATGGCCGTGACGACGCGGACGCCGACGGGCTCCAGCTCGATGCGGAGCGTTTCGGAGAGGAAGGTCTTGGCCG
Organism: Hypoxylon cercidicola; assembly: GCA_022578845.1. NCBI lineage: Eukaryota > Fungi > Ascomycota > Sordariomycetes > Xylariales > Hypoxylaceae > Hypoxylon > Hypoxylon cercidicola. The sequence goes on along the minus strand of MU399495.1, from coordinate 2,544,578 downwards.
CCTTGGAGCTGTTGTAGACGCCCTGCCAAGCCATGGGTATGGCCCCGGCCAGCGATGAAATGTTGAGGATGACGCCCTGGGCCCGCACCAGCAGCGGCGTAAAGGCCTGCGAGACGGCCAAGGTGCCAAACACGTTGACGTCGTAGACCTTCCTGGCCTCCTCGACGGAGGCGTGGACCAGGGGCCCCGTCAGCATCATGCCCGCGTTGTTGACTAGGACGTCCAGCTCGCCGCCGGTCCTTTTCCGCACGCGCTCGAGGCAGCTGGCGATTGACTCGCGCGACACGACATCGAGAGGGATTACCTCGACGTTGGCGCCTACCGGCGAGGCGAGGATTTTGGCGGGATTGCGAGCCGTAGCGAAGACGTGGAAGCCTCGCGCCTCGAAAGCATGGACGAGCTCGAAGCCCAGCCCGCCGGGACTACACCCCGTAATAAGAGCTGTTGGTCTCGTGATAGCAGACATCGCATCGAGCTTGACGTTAATCCATTCCTTCGGGGTAGGGGGCAGGGCATAGGGAGATGGGAGTTAAGAGGGCGAAAGACCTCACTTAGAATAGGTAGCTGCATCGCCGGAGTTACAGAGCCGGAGCTAAGGCGTGGCGCGGAGGTGGGATAGGTCGGATGTCTTGGACACTGGCAGATATGCGGGCTGGCAGCACACTTTTAGCAACGGAGTTCAGAAAGTCCGGGCGACGAACCATCAACAGTGTGTCACGGCACTTGCGCCAGCAATGCCGTGGAGAATTTGTCAAGACCCCGGGACCTACTTTATCTACCTACCTAACCTATAAGGTTAGAAAGACAATCCGAGTCGAATGCTCCAGTTAGAGGATAGAAATCAGAGTCGTTCTTCAGGCAGAAAATTCGTCTGCACGGTACTACACTCTACTCATGTAGTATGCCGAGCGGATGAATTCGTATATCCGCATAGCTATACTTTTCAACAGAAGGGAGAAGGCATTGAGGATGTGAAGTTGGGTTTATCTTACCGCAGGCTCGGGCGCTTAGGTCCGCAAAGCTTAGTGAAGCCCGGCGCTCCACAATTACCCGACGCCGGGAAGTGTCCGATGTTGCTCCACCAGGTTCCGGTGTTGCGTAAAACTTCAGTAAAACGTGAGGAAGCAAATGCATATTGATTGATCTTGTACAGGATAGACAGCTATGACTCAGATAATGGCTAGACTCATTAGTAGGGTATTTGGATCAACTTCCACCACTTCCATAGCTTCCAACGTTTGACACAAAAAGGGGAGAGGGTGGTGTAAATGAATAAGCTTGGCTTGGCCACCTAAAGCTGACTATAAACGCCTTCTTCTCTTTCGTTGGCCTCAAAGGTAGAAAGGAGTAACATGCTATTCTCAAAGGATTTATGTCTAAGTCATCGTAGCATCTGAAAAGAAAATCCATCTCATTGTGACTAGGCTCCAAAAATCCACTTATGATATTATTATATTCACCTTTACATCTATACAGTCAAGAGTCAACGACATAGCTCCAAGCAATCTTAGGCCCAAGAAACATAACTCCTTCGTTAGTACCTAGTCTCATCCAGAGCAATCTTTCTACCTCTATTTCTACAACCATGTCACTAGCCAAATACCTCCTATACATTAAATCACTTTCCTCCTTGTGTATCCTGGGGAAAGAGGTGAATTCTAGATATCTCAGGTATATATATAGTACTACCATTCAAGGAACAATTTCGTACAAACTTTAGGTACATTGTCATGGCCATACCTAATCCAGGCCTGCAGAGATACCTAAGCATGGCGACCGAGTAGTTCTCGAACAAGTCAATGCAAATTCGAATGGCAATAGAGTACTGCAATCGAGTGTCCCATATTGCTACACTTAGTATGATTAATACTGCTTAAGGTACTACCTACTACGCGATATGTAGGTAGGTCATCATTTATCACACGTGTCCTGGCCCACCACCTCCCTACTGATATTAACCCCCTAAGGCTATCGTGAATCACTAAAGTGTGATAAGCAATACACCTGGGAGGTTTCTTGTAGGGAGGAGGTACACGTTTTAGAGATTACCTAGGTAGGTAGGGTCCTACCTAAGGTACAGGCTTACCCCTGAAGCCAACAATGGCTCACTGGCCTAGCGCCGATTTAAAGTTAGCCCCTGTTCGCGACTTCCAAACCAGAACACATAACATCTGGTAAATAAAAAATCGCGTTTCTCTTCGCAAACATCCAAACTCCCACGTTTACCTTCTTCATCACTTCCAATCTCCTTGTCGGCCTTGGTACAAAACCATGGCTCAACAAGATCAGGACGCGCTATTGCGCAGCGTGACAGTAAGAGCAATGCTTATATATACCCAAGGATATTGAGAGCGAAAGAATTTAACTTATTTCTATAGGGCGAGATGGGAGGCCCTCAAGTTCCCATACAGCCTTTTGAATTGGACCAGGACATAACCAAGACTCAGAGCATTTGGGCTCATGGAACAACGTCGCTACAGGAGTATTGTCAGCAGCTGGTGCGAAATTACAACGAGACCAACAACGCAAAGTGGTTGGAACTGCGCCGCTCGCTGCTTCAGCAGCACATCAATCGCTTCCAGAGTCTTATCACTTTCGGTGAGCTCTGCAAGAACGGACTGCAGCACGACCTAGAGCTGCACGTCGAAGCGCCGACCGTTCCGCCCACACCGTACACGAGTCCCGAGCGATCCATCGAGCCTTCCCATCAGAATCCGGTGTCAACGTCTCGAAGCCACATTGCGCGCTCAGGTGGACTAGATCAGCCTGTCTCCAGAGACCAGTACCTCTCCAAGAGAATGTCATACACTCGAGACCACCAAGGTCAGATCCTCTTTACCCTCGAAAATCCGTCTTATCCGCCCGGTTCGTCTCGTTTTTGGGATTACGTGCACGATAAGAATGGCATTCTGTGGTACTACGGCCAATCTGAAGGAGCGACCAAGACAGGCTACATCATCAACGCGACGCGCCAGAACCTGGAAGTCATCGAGAAGGCATACGGCTATCTCGTGGACTACAAGGACACGCTTGTCCGCGAGGTTGCGCAGCTAAAGGACTTACGCCTAGCCGAACGTCGCCGAGATGCTTAGGAGGTTGATCGGTACAGGCCCGGCAGTTCGATGGTCCAGGACAATAAGCTCAGCCTCCAGGTTCTCTATCCTGGGTCGGATAAGTGGACACACACCACTGGCGGCATCTTCTTCTCTACTGTTAGCTACGAAGGAATTCGGCAAACGACTTGCCCCATCACCAATACGGTATTTCGCATGCACGAGCTTACCGACGCAGATGTTGTCTTTGGCATCGAAGAGAAGACCCTGCAAGTCTTCTATGCTCTGCACGAAAAGTTGGCATCTGAGATTTGAGCATGCACGCAGTGGGGAGATTCTGTTGGTACGAGATGGATACGACAACGGTTGTCCCCCCGGTCTATACTCAGGTCGCATTTGTTGGTGAAGTTTTTGCGTTCTTTGCCCACTTGAGTCATGGTTCATGACGGTTCAGATTACCAGAGAAGATTAGATAGTGCAACTCAGGCTGTTCAATCTCGTCGCAATACCCCTGGACTCCTTGCAAGTGATGCTTGATTGTTCAAGACGTTGTTACATTCACGTGACGTGTCAAAGCACCGGCCCCGAAATGTGCAGACTGAAGCCCAGACGCAAGCCACAATGGATCAGACTAAGCCACAATAACTGCGACGAACCGAGGTAGAGATTAGAGAATGAAGTCTGGCTAAATTTGACTCCAACAATGTGAGGCTGCTTCAAAGAATATCAAGACGAATGCGTGCTTTAAAATAATGAACTTTATGCGATGCGTGCATAGCCTATTCTACGTACAGTACATGTCTAGGATCCCCAACTTCGCCATCCGTGACTCCATGTGTAGTCATTGCTATCGTTGCTCCCACCCTCTAGGTATCAATTAGAGTAACATAGAAAGCGGGCCGTAGTTGTAGGTTTGAGTGTAAAGGTATGAGATAGACTGGTCTATAGGGTGTCCATCTTGTCAAGAATGGCACGGGTGAATTCGTGGGTCGTCGAGTCACCACCCATGTCGCGCGTGCGGTACTTGCTGTGAGGGTTATTAGTATTAATCAATATCCATATAGGGACCCAATGCGAAAACTCACCCTTCCGAGATCACACCGTAGACAGCCTTGGAGATGCGGTTGGCGTGGTCGTCAAGACCAAGGTGGCGGAGCAGCATAGAGCCGGAGAGTAGGAGAGCAGTGGGGTTAGCCTGGTCCTTGCCCTTAATATCGAGACCGACGTGTCGACAACCAGGCTCGAACACAGCTACATCACGGCCCATGTTGCAGCCAGGGACAATACCGGGACCACCGACAAGAGCAGCACCGATGTTGGACAGGATACCACCGTACAAGTTGGGCATGACCATGACGTCAAACTGCTGAGGTCGCGACACACACTGCATACTGGCATTGTCCACGATCATGTCGTTGGTCTCGAGAGTAGGGTATTCTGCTGCAGTCTTTTGGAAAGTGCTTCGGAACAGACCATCGGCTAGCTTCATGATGTTGGCCTTGTGGATACAGGTAACCTTCTTGCGGTTGTTGGCGAGGGCGAAGGAGAAGGCGAACTTGGCAATCCGCTCCGACTTGGCCCGCGTGATGATCTTGAGAGACTCGACGACACCAGGCACGCTCTGGTGCTCCAGGCCGCTGTATTCACCCTCGGTGTTTTCTCGGATGATGCATAGATCGACGTCCTTATGGCGGGTATTGTAGCCGGGGATGTTCTTGATCAGGGAGATGGAGGCGTAGATGTCAAGCTCTTGTCGCATGGCCACGTTGAAACTTTGGTGTCCCGATCTGCTAATGGGGGTGTGGAGGATGCCCTTCAATGCCAGCTTGTTCCTCTTGAGGGAAGCGACAGACTCGCGGAACATCTCCTCGAGTTTTCCGGGCGAACCGCTTTCCACACCCGAGACATCGACCTGCTCCCAATCAATGGGCACGCTGTCGGCCTTGAAGATAGTCTTGACGCTCTCAGCGACCTCGGCACCGATACCGTCACCGGGAATCAGGGTGACCGTGTATTTGCCACCATACTTCGTAGGCTTGAAAATATCGGACTGGACGGTCGCAAAGGATCGGGTGGCATTCTGGATGTGCGATTGTTGGCGAGCAGCGGTTCGCGCCAGGCGCTACAAGAGGGGAGATTAGCCAGCTGTACACAATACATGGAGGAGAGGCAGGCATGTGATAGCGAGATGCCGGGCCATTGAGGTGGGCAATTGCAAGAGATGCGTACCTGGGCAGCTCTAGTAGAGTTTCGCGACAGCATGATTGTCGAAAATTAGGAGAATGCCGTGCTGGAAGGGTCGGGTCGGGAGGTCAGAGAAAGAAATCAGTGATGCAAAGGCTGCAAATGGCGCAAATACGAAAATGGTTGGTGGATAGGCGCTGGGTTAGGCAGGTTTCAAGGGTTGGTAGATAGGCCCAGCAGGCCCAGCAGGCCCAGCCGTGGCATTCCGATCGGGTGAACGGGCCAGCCACGGTTCAATAAAAAATAGCCTTGATTTCCGAGACGAACCCCACGAGCCCCAGCTTGCGTAACGCTGCTATCCTATTTACGGATTAGCGCGTAACAGCCACATATGAGGTACGTATGTGATGCTATATCTTATATCTTATCTGATCTTATCAACATGAGGCTTAACCTCTACACCTTTTCACCTAACTTCATCTCAACATTTGAACATCTCCCAACTTAGCAGCGACCAGCCAACCCAGCAACCCCCAAGTTCCTCTTGCTTTTCATATATTCTCTAACTTAAGCTAGTGGCCAAAAGAAAACAGAGAGTTCAAAATATAATGCATCCCGAAAGGGTTTCGAGTTATGCCTTCCGATGTGCAATGCTATGATGGAGGTTAAAGAGAAGCATCATTCAGAATAACACATACAGCACACGTCCTACTTCCTTACATGTAGTTAAATACAAAAAGTAAGGCTCAGCCGTACTTACGACTCCCTTCAATATTCTTAACTCTACGAGATAATGCCTACCGCGACTTATGAATAGAAAGAAGTCATAAGCGACGTGTCTAATGCTGGCTTACACATAGATAGCTTGCCTACAGCTACCGCAAACCTAGCTTGACTGCCTGTAGTTAATCATATCTGTCGCTTTCACAGGTTCTAACACATTTGTCCCTTGCCATCACTTATAAGCGACACCTAGCTGTCTACTTCCTCGTCGTCCTGAGTATACCTACCTAGATCTAAACAGGCGCGACCTTGAAGATTTCCCGCAGTCATTACCTACTTCTGTTTTAGCATTACCGTTTCGAGTTTTACTCTGTAACCTCCTATACCTAAGTGCCCACCAACTACAACCCTAAAATGGGCAATACAAGAGTCCGCTACAAACCATATATGTTTCGAATAGCTCATCTGACAAGAAATCAGCCCAATCGGTTTCTGTTTTCTATCTGTATTCATTGCTCTCTTCTCTCTCCATTCTATGATTATACGAAATCACCGAACAATCCTCCCGAGGGTGCTCCCTAAGAAAACACCATCAAGACGCAGAATAAATAGACTTGCTATAATTCAAGTTATCCACGAATCAATTGGGTTGACGCCCTACCTCCTACGCTGTCACTACTAGATACTCCTTATTACTCTCCCACGTGCGCTCGAAATGCCACCGGTTCTACCACAGTAGCCATTAGCCTCCACGACCAGCCAGCTTCAACGACGACGCCCCAACCATGGCCCTGTACGCGACGGCAGCCATCACGGCCGTGACGGCAACAGCCGCCATAGTAAGTAGCTCCGAGGCACACCGCCACCAGGACCGGCTATACCGGGCGCGAACCTCGGACGAGAACTCGCCGTGGCAGCGTCCGCAGCAGAGGTCGCCCTTCGCCAGCACACGCTCCCGCCACACCTACGGCTACTACGGCCAGCCCTTGTACTATCCCGCCAGCATATACCAGCACTACGCCCACCATGCCGATTGTCCCGGCTCGCAATGCCACTACCGAGCCTTTGTAAGTCCCTCCTGTCTTCGACTCAACTTGCCTCATACCATATCGATAACGAGGTAAACTAACCCTTCCCCCCACAGCTCACGGACTCGATCCAGCGGTACAACGAGTCGCGGCGCGAGCTTCGGCAGACATACGTAGCGAACCGTACGTTCTCTCCCCCCCCCCCTCCTCTCCGCCTTTCTTCATTTTCTCCCTATTTCAAGAGTCCCCCCCCCGCAAAAAGCAGAACCTCTAACCTCCATTCCATCACCGCAGTGCGAGAGCTGCAGCGCGTGCACGCGGCGCAGCCGCGGAAGCCGGACGGGGAAAAGGCCGCCGAGGCGGACCGGCTGTACGCGTACTACGTCGCGCGGGTGCGCGACGTGTTCGACGAGCACCGCCGCGACCACCGCCGCCTCTTCGGCCAGGACTACCTGTGCTGGGCGCCGCCCGAGCGCGAGGAGAACGTCCCCTCACCCCCTTCATCCTCCTGCCTGGTGCGAAGACGAAGCAGTAGCGGCGGCGGCGGCGGCAACGACAACAGCAGCAGCAACGGCAACAGCCGCGCACCGAGCAGGATGGGGAGTATAGGCGGCGGCAGTGGTGGTGTCGACGTCACGGGACAACTGGTTCAGGGTCGCACGACTACAACAGTGATCAAAGAGAGGAGGCGAGAGGGGACCGGCTGCGCTGGGGAGGAGTCGTCGGCGGATGAGGAGAGATCCCAGGTCGGGGAAGGGGGAGACGGACTAGCATGAATTTTCCGTCAATTCTATTTCTATTCGTTTCCTTTTTTTTTTTTTAGCAAGCACCGTCATCGAAGGCAACCCCGTGCTAAGATGCGAGATCTTTGCGTCTAGGCAATACGAGTAGGAGCTCTAGCTAGAACCTAAGACACACGTGGCCAAAGGATGGCGCGGGTAGGGGATTACATACAAACAGCAAAGCAAAAGGGCCCGCCAATACCCTGCCCCCTGTTGACTTATTAGGTATATACTTACAACAACGTTCCAATGCCCCACGAGGGTCTTTTCTAATAATCAAGCGCTTTGTCTTCATCCAACGCAGGCCAAATCGGTCGGTCATGCGCCCTCTTCTTCATCCAAGGGCTCAACACGGACGAGGATCTCCTCAAGTAGGCCCTCCAGAAATGTGCCGACGTCCTTGCCCATACCCACCGGCTCGCTTTTGTCTAGTCGATCAATTTCCTTACATATGTTCGCTAGCTTATAGATGTTCTTGCGAATCCTGTCTTGGTTTGCCTCGGCCCGCTGTCTCTGGGGCGTGATGACCCTGTCGTGTCGGTAGATCTGCTGTAATCGAATCTGCCGTCGCTTAAGGGCCTCCTCGAGAGCAGGAAAGATCACATCGTTCAAAGCATCTAGTTCGCCGTTCGGATTTGCGGGGTTGGGAGGTGGGAAAGAATCTGGCGCTGGAGTCGCCTGCTTGGGTTGCGCTTTGGATTGAAATCCGGGGGAACTTGGCGTATATTGTTGGTTAGTAACTCGTTGCAAGGGCTGCTGATGGTGGGAACTAGGTCCACGAAACGGAGGAATTTCCGGTAGATTAAATGGGCTTGGTCTAGGAATCCCTCGTTGCTGCTGTAGTTGCGACTGAGGATTATTGGAAGCCAAGGGGTGTTGCGGTTGTGTAAATTGTGACTGAGGCGGAGGAGCAATGCTGAGGGAGCTCATATCTTGCTGCAACTGTTCCTTCAATGCTCGATCGAAGTCGGGAGATGTCATAGAAGGAGGAGCAGGCATCTGCTTGGACAGGAGTCGTGGCGTGTTCGGATCTTGCATATGTTTCGGTGGTGAAGGCGGCAACGGAACCTTCGAAGGTGATAGAGGGGCCACGATTGGAACTGGTTTCCTTTGGGGTGATGATTGACGAGATGTGCCCAGCGACGGAGGGTTAGGGGCCTTTAGGGTACTAGACACGGACGCGTCGGCAAAGTCGTTCATCTGAACCTTGCTTGGCGAGGTTGCTCTCGGGCTCTCGCCATAATCTGCTTCCAAAGGTCTCGATGCTCGTGCGTTTCGGGCGGAATCATCCATTGCATTCAGGCCAGGTCGGTTGACAAACCCTCCTCGGTCGCCAACGAGCCGGACGGTACCAAAATCCCACATGTCCTCATTCACGCGTTCTGGTTCGACCCGAATGTCTCGTTCGTCGTAGTGAAGGTCGTCTTCTGATTTGTGCGTCGCACTCCATCGATGGTAGCGCTCGATTAGCTCGGTCAAGAAGGTGGTTTTCTTCGCTTTTCGGATAAAGGGGTGCTTCAGTAGATCTTTGGCTACCGGCCGTTCCTTGGGGTCTCTTTGCAGGCAGAGCTCGATGAAGTCCTTGAATGCTTTGGTGAAGTTCCCCTCCAGCTTAGGCGGGGGATTCTTGGGGATCAGAAATAAGACCTTCATTGGATGAATGTCAGCGTAGGGCGGCTCCCCATTGGCGAGCTCCAGAGCGGTAATTCCCAGCGACCAAATATCCGCCTTGTGGTCGTACCCAGATTGCTTGATGACCTCGGGCGCCATCCAAAAGGGGGTACCAACGAACGTGTTTTTCTTGGTCATTGTCGCAGAAAGCTGTCCGGAGACACCAAAATCGGCCAACTTTACCTGGCCATTAGAGCTAAGTAGAATATTGGCCGCTACATGAACGCCTCGTTAGCAACTTTGCAGTAAATGGCAAGGTAGAGATGCATATTCTATACCCTTGATGTCTCGGTGAAGCTTCTTGTCGGCATGCAAATAGTCAAGACCCAGAAGTAACTCTCTTATTATAATGGCAATGTAGTCTTCTCCTATCATGCCGGGCTTCATGAGGTCGGCGCAACTTCCGCCTGAGCAAAACTCCATGACGATCCATAGCTCGGCGCCTTTTGCATAGGAACCGTAGTACTTGGTGACGTAAGGCGATTGAAGTTCAGACAGAATAGCGATCTCCTGTATAATATCTTCGACCTCATCTTCGGCGCTCTCGATATCGATGACCTTGATCGCCACGGCTTGGCCGCTGCGCTTTTCAACCCTAACCTCGAAGTTAGCCATTGATATAGGAGCAATATTCCGATGAACGAACCCCTTGAAGACCTTTCCAAAGCTGCCTCCGCCTAGATCGCAGCAAGTCAGTGGTAGTCCCCAACCCAGAAGCCGGCAGAAGTCTAACCAATGCAGTATTCTTTGGTATATAGAAGCTCCGGGTCTAAGGCCTCGTTACTCTCGTCGTAATCTCGTTCAGCCATAGTGTCACGTAGTTCTCGTTAGTCGTAATGGTTCGTTTCGTAAATCGTAATGCTTTGGCGGTGGAGTTGTGAAGTTGTCGAGAGGTAAAGTGGGCAGATCTAGAGATCCAGTCGGAATGTGAGACTTCTAGAAGGGAGGCGGAGGGATCCTGTTCACCGCAACAATCGAGTCCTGATGAACTGACTCGCTAGCTAAAGACTCGAGCAGCAGCAGTGATTGCGAGACAGAGTGAATGGGGAAATGAAGGTATTGTGTGGCAGCGCGCAGTACCAATACCAATACCAAGAAATAAATGTCTAATAAACCGTGCAAGCTTCAAGAGAAAGGAAAGGCCACAATGACAACGATACCGGTGATTCGGTAAGGTGCATGCATCAATGTAAATGTCAACAAACGCGGCAAACGGGCAATGGCAATCAATGCATGTCCTGAAGATGCGAGAGATTGACGAGTGGGAGGATCGAAAACACAAGAAAATGATTTGTTGTTGACATGATGGAACAGGAGAACTAGGAACAGAACTAGGAACAGGGCTACAAGCTTGCAAGGTTGCCCGCCGTGGGGTTGAGGACGGGACGATCGATTGGACGAGACGAACGCGCTAAGTTTATCTGCCCTGTCTTACTCCCCGCCATTCGCCGCCAGTAAGCAACAATCGGCCTAAAGAGCCCTTGGCAAGTTTTAAGGCATAGCTGGAGGTGCGCTGACCAATCATTGCAATGAGCCTATTTTCCGATTTCCCATACCCCTGATTGGAATCTTACCTTCTATCTAAACAACCTTCTGCTTCTCAACCACAGTCAGTCACAAGCTGAGGAATTCTTCATCTGTTCAATAGTCGTATAATCACAATCACTCTCACTTAATAGTTTAACTAAAGAAAGATGAACAGGCCATTTCCCTCTTAGACGTCTCCGCCCGTGTCACGTCTAGGTATCTCAAATGGAGCTGAAGTCGTATTCAGGCTCTTCTCTCCGCCTGATCATTACCTTGGTCTCAGGATTCGCGAAACATGTTTCTCCTAGATACATGGGTGTCACGTCTGTCCCCGGCGCCAACGTCCACTCGTATTTCACCAACAGATGGCATAGGAGTACTTTGAGCTCATGCACAGCAAAAAATCTACCGGGGCAGGCGTGGATGCCGTAACCGAAGCCGAGGTGGTCGGGACTGAGACTGATTAGATGTGCTTCACTGGCTTTGCTTGGCTGTGAACGTAGCCTAAGAAAGCGAGCAGCGTCCCATTCGTCCGGATTTTCGTACACGGCTGGATCTCTCATCCGGCATGTGTCCGCCCAAATCCGCGTGCCCTTCTTCAGATGGAGACCGTTCGAGAACTTGATATCTGCCTGCGCCCGGCGACGCATCATAACTACGTTGATATCCCGTGTAAGCTAGGTTGGATTTGACTTTCGAGTGCAAGTATTACTCACGAAATTGTATAGGCTTCAGACGCTGTGTTTCCTTCATAGCACTATCAAGTAGTGGCATCTTGTGGAAGGAATCCTTTGATAGGCCTCCGGCTTGAAGCTGGCCGATGACTTCCTGGCGAATCTGCTGGAAAGACTCCGGGTTCTGCGCAAGATCGACGAGGAATTGTTGAAGCGAGTCGGTTGTGGTATGAATTGCAACAAGTGTCAAAATCAGCTGGAAATTGACTACCATAGCTGTGTCGTAAGCCACTCCTCTCCTCGCTGCCTCTTCTGCTATCCATTCGATCGAATCATCAAACCTAGGGACATCGTGGCCAGCTGCAATGGCGGCTTGGGTCATCGCTTGGCGCTTAGCTATGACAGGCGCTAGCATTCGTCGTGCTTCGTTGACCTGGGACCTAGCGGCCCTACATCCAGGTAAGATCCAGTGTATCAACATCCGAAGAGGCCGTGGCCAAAGGTGTAATTTTGACGCTTCGATAGCCCAGCTATGCGTAAAGCCTTGGGTGACTCTAACCCAATCTTCGTTCCGGCTGAATTCTGTACCCAGAAAGACTCGTACCGCCACTTTCGTGACTATCTCAAGGACAACGGGCGACAACGCCATCTCGTGCCAATCTACCACCATTGGTTATAAACGCGTTCTGGCAAGACCTAGATGACCTCGGTGTGACTGACCTATAGAGTCGCCAATGGTTCTAGGGATAATGAATTCGGCTTCGTCGCATATAGACTTGGACATGGTGGCTGAGAAGCAATTCACCTAGTCAGCAAACACATCCCCTCTTGCTCTAGTTTCGAACGGCTTATCAACGTACGCGGAATCTTGGTCATGTATTTCTTTATCACTGTTGGAAATATTTCGTTTTGCGTGAGAATCATGAATGGCTCAAACCCGGGGACTCTGCCATCAAATCCGCCATCCTGCTCTCAGGTTAGAAGTTTGAACTCATTGCCACATACATCAAGAAGCTCAATAAGAGATGCATCTTATCACACACCTCCACGAAACCGTGACCAAAGTGCAGCCTGCGCTCGTTGCGAACTTCTTCAAGAAGTTCGTGAGGTACGATGACCCTCTCTCCTATGTTAGTCATTACTCGGTATGCTTGTCCAGGATATAGCTTTCTTGCTTGAGCTACCAGGCTCCCACCAGATCTCAAGAAGAATTTCTTCCGTGACCTGTCAGCCGTTTTCTTCTCGTGTTTCATTGTATGCACACTTTGACTTACTTTGGCTTCTACGCTAGAGAAGAATCCGGGGGGGTTAAGATTCGGAAGGCCCTTTGTGGTATCGGTCGATGATGACCACGTATAGGAGGTGATGAGTATGATCACGATGGCACCAACAAGAAAAGATAATGGGGACGGGGCCAAGAGCATTGCCCACTGGTTGCCATCTTGAAGCGCCCCTAGGTGCTCTGAAGATAGATTCATTGTTGTATGTCGTATGGGATAATGTATTTCTTCAATTTTCTTTGCCAGAAGAATGGAAAGAGACCATCATTCAGGATGAAATTGGATAAGGAATAGAGATGACTTTGCATAGACTCTGGGGGTGATATAGACTGCGAGAACATGACGGGCTCCCTTGGTTATGCTTCGATCTCGCAAAAACTTGCCTGCCTGATGCATACCACTCTATTGGTCAACTTGCTGTCACTTGCAGATAAGACAGTCTGACCTTGGGCACAGTGCAGCACTAGCTTAGTCCGCGGTATTCGTCATGATAGGTAGTGCGCGCCACACCCTCTATGTCGATATGTATATTAGGTCATCCTATCATTGTAGAATAAGCACTAGATTGTGCAAGTCAATGTGTGTAGATGGGTTTACCAAGACGCAATTGCATCTTCGAAATCACATGAGACATTTATGTCGATGGGTTACGACTCAATATGCTGCTTTTAACGTGGTTAACGACATCGAAATGAAGAGTTCTATGCGGCCTAGAATTCGTAACGTAGGATCGGCTACGTTGACTTGCAGATGTGCGGTTAAGGTAGGACATGCAATGTAACATCGACAGGCTCCATATATGCGGCCAGGCCCATGCTGCCATGGCCATCTGCGACGACCTGTAATATAAAAGACAATGCCAATATCCGCCGTGAACTGAGTCCTACGATAAGTTCGAAGCAGACCAATAGACTGGATACGAGGATTCAAGCTGTGATAAAGTCTAGGTACCCAAGCAGCCAAATTACCGGGAGCAGAGTTTGTGAGTGTGAGCATGTGGACGGAGCAATGCAATGCTACCAGCCTTAGCTCCTACCCTTGATGCCCACCTAGAAAGCTATCCGAACCATGAGCCGCATGTTTCCTATCCACATCTATACCGAGACCAAATCCGGCTGGGTTTAGCTGGGTCTAGCTGGGGCTGACGTCGAGCTTGAACGGGCTGGCCCACGAGGTTATTTTAGTCTATATAGCTTAATACCGCCTGATGCCGTTTGGGGAACTCGCCTGCTGCCGTTAGCTAATGGGTGATGTTAGCGCTTGTATCTGAAAGAAAGGCTGAAGAGCTGAAGTAGAAAATTGACGTAAAGTTTTGTAGCACTGCTGGGGTTTCTGGTTTTTTTTTTTTTTCCGGGGCATGACCTTTTCTACGAAACATGCAGCATCCGGACTGTCAACTTATCGTTAAACGTTGATGAGAGCCTCAGTTCGACGCGTGATGTCAACAGCACTGAATGCTTCTGTCGGGATCGCGCGAAAAGAGGGAAATACAACATTTTTACTGAATCTGGCCCGTTTGCACTTGGTCGCGTAGCGTTACGATGGTTGCGACGGGCTAGGTACGACTCCAGTTTCATTTGTCAATCGAATGGGGAAGAGAGAGAAAAAAAATATTTCGGTGGAGCTACACTCACGATACGCCACCTGATTTGCAATCATAACAAAACCTTCCAAGCTATACCATGGGAAATTCGTAGCAATGGACCCGACCGGATCGTGAGACTTTTTCGGTAACGCCGTTAGTTGGTGAGTCTCGAGCTCATAATGGGATATGAGACCCGGTTCGAAAAGTTTTTTTGGTAGCGCTAAGAGCGTAGCATTATGCTTCTCCCTAAAGTGCGACAGTAACCGAAGCCGAGAATGTTATTTATACGAATCTTCCTCCCCTATCCACATCACCCGTTTCCCTTCTCCAATCCTGCCTCCTTTCCTAAAGCAACTAATTACATAAAAGCGGCTCTTTAGGCCATTTTTTCGTTCACTCGAAAATCAAACCGTCGAGATGGACCTATCCATCAGCGAAGGGGAGAAGAGCCCCAAGGCCGTCTCCGTCGACGGCCAGAAAGATCTCGAAGCCGGCGATGATCAGCTGCACCGCGGCCTGAGGAGCCACCACCTGCAGTTCATCGCCATCGGAGGAACTGTCGGGACTGGCTTGTTCCTCGGAAGCGGAGAGGCTTTGGCTACTGCTGGTCCCGTCGGCTGCCTGATCGCCTTCATCTTCGTCGGTTCTATCATCTTCTCCATCATGACGAGTCTTGGAGAGATGGCCACCTTCATCCCCGTGGCGGGTTCTTTCACCGTCTACGCCTCTCGGTTTGTCGATCGATCTCTCGGCTTCGCAATGGGATGGATCTACTGGTTCTCCTGGGCGGTGACTTTCGCCCTCGAGCTGGTTGCAGCCGGTGTCATCATCCAGTATTGGGATGCGGACCTCAGCATCGGCATTTTCATCGCAATATTCTGGGTCGTCTTCACGGCCTTGAATTTCTTGCCGATCCGGTACTTCGGAGCCTTCGAGATGTGGTTCTCGAGCATCAAGGTCATCACCATCGTTGGCTTCATCATTTTCGCCATTTGCATCGACGCCGGAGTGGGTCAGAACGGATACCTTGGATTCCACGCCTGGACGAACCCCGGCCCCTTTGCGGAATATATAGTTACGGGAGACACTGGCAAGTTCGTTGGGTTCTGGTCTGTTCTCGTCACTGCCGGGTTCTCCTATCAGGGAGCGGAATTAGTCGGTATCGGCGCTGGAGAAGCCCATGACCCAGTCAAGAGTGTTCCCAAGGCAATTCGCTGGACGTTCTGGGGCATATTCTCCCTATTTATCTCAGCCATCTTCTTCATCGGCTTGCTCGTACCATCCGACACGCCAGAGCTCTTGATTGGCACTACAGATGCCTCTGCGTCGCCGCTCGTTATCGCCGCCAACCTTGCCGGCGTACCTGTTCTACCCCACATCATCAACGCCGTTCTGCTGACCGCCGTCCTCTCCGCTGCGAATTCAAACGTGTATTCCGGAAGCCGAATCCTTGTCGGCCTGGCCACGGAACACAACGCCCCAGCTTTCTTGACACGGACTAATAAGTACGGTACCCCTTACTTTGCGGTTGCTGTCACTTCGGCTATTGGTCTTCTGGCCTTCCTCAATCTGTCGGAGAACGGTGGCGACGTTTTTGACTGGCTATTGAATATCACAGCCATTGCTGGTTTCATCACATGGGCTTGCATTAGCGTCTGCCATTTACGATTCATGAAGGCCTTGGGAGCTCGAGGGATCTCCCGGAAGCAGCTACCTTACGCCGCTCCGTTCCAGCCTTACCTGACGTGGTTCGGACTCTTCTTTTGCATACTAATCCTCTTGACCAACGGGTTTACCGTCTTCATCGAGTGGAGTACCAGCGACTTCTTTGCGGCATACGTCAGCGTTATTCTATTCATCGTCCTATTTGTAGGGCACAAGCTCGTATTCTGGTCTAAGCCTGTAAAGGTAACCGATATAGACCTTGACCGTGATAGAGCCAAGCATTAATTTCGCGTATGTTGTATAGATAGACTATTATTAGAACACTTCCTATTTATGATACCCCCTAATATTATACAATAGAATATACTTTCATAATATCACTTAAGTTCACCTTATTATGAGGTATTTCTGAAGTAGTTAATAGTACCCGGGTGACCAGAAATTCTGACATCTTAAAAGAGTGGCTCGGGTATGCTAGCCAATGTCCATGGACCACATCAGCACTCGCAAGTATATGGCAAGAAACATCACCGGAAAGCAAATTCAAGTCAGACAATTATCTGTATTAACGAAAAGCTAAGTCGTCTCCAATCCTCCTCTCAAAGCACATCGCGTAGCACGTGACTAAGTCCCCGTCCTTAGATACGCGTCTCGTGCATGAGAAGTTAACGACGACAATAGCCGGAAGAATTCAGTGTTGCACGATGGCAGAAGTCTAATGAGCGACAGCAACCTTGGCTGTCTTGCTCGCGACTTCATCTATAAATGTATTGCCCGAGTCGCAAAAGGCGATTAATGCAAATTCCTATGCACAGACCCTGATTATGACGAAACCCTTTATGCGACGCCGCAAAATTACGAGTCCTCGATGAATTCGATCATGACCGTACCTTGCTTCAAGCCAGCCTCTTCAATCGTCTTCTCGAGTTCCCCGATTAGATCTTTGCCGGCTGGCATTGCCTTGAGCTCGAACGGGACGCCTTGTTTGCCCTCGAGAGGTTCTGCCTTGAGCCACTCGTAGATACGGCGGACCGGATCCGTGATGGCGAATCTTCGAATAACACGACCACTGGCGTGTCGGAATTGTATCCTAGTCGTAGTAGCTGGATTGTGCTCGGGCTCCATGTGAGGGTTAGTCGATGAGATTTGGGAGAATGCATTTCCAGCTACTGCTTGGGGAGAGAGCGGGGTTTGATCGAGAGACTCATCAATAGCTCTGCCTTTGCCCTTTCCGATGTCAAGATTCGATTTCGTGAGGGCATCGGGGTCCTGAACACTAGGACCTGACCCGTCGCCGCCCTCACTGAGGCTGTTCTGCAGAGCCATCTCCAGCATTTCCTCTTCTGTCATCCGGCCAATATCCTTTGGCTTTGCTGCCGGCTTCGATTTGACCACGGGATTCTTGCTGTTAGCCTCCAAGCTATATCGGTCGAGAAACTCGACGAGGTCCGAATGGAACTCCGTGGGAGACGGGAAGGACTCCCCTGACCACACCTTAACCTGTTCTCCGGTGCGGGGGTCGATAATAGAAGCATGAGGGTAGTTGTTTACGTCTTCGTGCGCCTGGTTTGCGAAGTAGAATGTAGTGTACGAATGCGCGAATGGGTCATCAAGGGTATATTGTAAGAAGAGGAAGTGTTCGCGTATTAAAGATACGATATTCTCGTTCTTCCAGTGGTCTCTGTTAAGTACCTGGCAGTGGAAGTCGTCTAGCTTTTGAAGGTTGACGAGAATCCACTTCTTCTCTTCCTTGCCAACATCTCGTGCGGCATCTAATGGTAGGCGAGTAATCAAGCTAGTCGGAGGGGCGAAAAGATCTCGTAATCTTCGTGAAGTGGAGTCTGGAGGTCCTTGCGGGTTTCGTGGTCTCGGGTCGTCATTCTCCACGTCGAACCAATCAACGGAAGACTGGTTGAAGGGGTTGGCACTTGTACCTTTTCCCGGAGTAGGGTTAGCGATATGTTGGAGGGGAACGCAAGAAAGTGCGCGTGGATCAAAATACTTACCCTGCTGCCTACGTCTTCGGCGCATTTGCTCCATAACAGCAGCATCTCGGTCCTCTTCTAAACCCCAGGACGGGATAGGTGCCGCAAGAGTCTCGTGTGTCTGTGCTATGGGAGCTCGCACACCGTCTGCCGACGTGTGGTTTTCCGAGTACATCTCCTCTTGCAGTCGTCTCGCCATCGCGGCATCTTCCTCTTCTTGGGCATTTCTTACTACCGCCGCAACATCGTCATCGTCATCAGGTACAGTGTAATCGTTATCGGCCATGTTCACATCATCGTCGTCGTCTGAGTCTATGTGGATAATGCCACGTGCATCCTCGCGACCAGTGAAACCCTGGCCATGACTGGTAGCTGCAGACGAGGCAGGCTGACGTTGCGATGCCGAGGCGGATGTAGAGGCTGCAGGCGCATTAAAGCTCGCCTGCAACTCGGGACTCTCAAAAAAAAGTTGGATAGCTTGCATCGAGTCGCCGCCAGAGATCTCAAGGTAGCCGCGGGCTACGTGCTCAGCCTCGACGCCCGTAATGGCCATGAACTGCTCCACGTCGTCATCCATCTTGTGAGGCTCGCGTTGTGGCAAGGTTGTCTCGGGAAATCGGCGGGAAACAGGTCGTGACAGAGCAGTTGGGGTTCGATGGGTCGTAACGTCAATGTAAAGTCAAAGTCTGGAGAGAATATTAGGCGGTAAGAAGTTCACGGGAGGTGAATGGAGGTGAATGGCCGTAGTGCATGAATTGATGAATTCACGCCGGGGCAACTTAAGTAATCGCTTGATGGTTATCTTGTACTTTCGGCAAATTGTGAATCACCTAGTGTTGCCGAGAAGGAGCTCGAGGAATCATGGTCATCAAGGTGAAGCGAGGTAAGGCAAACAGGAAAGTAATGAAGTTGTTGTATGGAAGAATAATGTGGTACAATAGAGAAAGGTTCAAAGGCGGCTATTGTGACGCAACACCCATCTTGTGGGGCCGATACGGACAACGGATAGGTAGATAATGCCCACCCCCACTATTTCTCGCAGCCTATCTGCCCTATCTGTGCTTATCTTACTGGCCATTCTCTGTTCCACTTAATATGCATAGCCCAGTATATGTATCTAAGCCTAAGGGGATAGATGAAGTTACAAACACAAACTACCTACCTACACATGACTACCTACTTGCTGGAATATCTACTTGTATTATGACTAGGTACACCTAAGAGTTACCAAAGTATTCATGACTACCTAGTGTGCAGTAACTGGAGGTATGACGCACGCTCGACCTCTCTTTCTCAAGAATAAGCCCTTACGACCTTAGGTGCCAAGGTGCTTACCTCCGTATACCTCCTATTCACAAAAAAAAAAAAAAAAAAAAAAAAGGGACAAGGGCACTGGCTATCAAGATCAAGCAGCCAAGCAGATAGTATTGTAAAATCGCCAGAAAAGTCTACGCTAGAGTCGCTGAGAGAGACTATCGAGATTGAATACCACGTATAGAACCCCGAAACCCAACCTACTATGCCTCATATTTACGCGGCAAGCTGTTGGACGACCTGGTTTAGGAGCTTCTGCACTTCCAGTGAACGATCTGCCTCCGCCATGGCCTTGAGCTTCTGTTCCATCTCCTCATGCAAAGACCCTTGCTCGCCAACTGGCCCGAAGATGCCCTTTTTCCACGCACTCACGTACGCGCCAAGTGCTTTCGCCCTGCTTAGCCGTTGATTCTCGAGCATCACTTCGTCCTCCGTCACTAACAGCCTGAACCATCGGGTAGCTACTACGCCAGCTGCCAAGTCCGCCAAGGTGACCTCCGAAGCTACGGCCTTGTTCATCAGCTCGGCCGCACTCGTGAACCACGTGTCCCTCGCAAGAGAGATCGCCCGCTTGGCTCCCTCTACCGTGGTTATTACATCACCAAGGATAGTGGACGGAGTATCTCGCATCCTTTTCCGGTTGTAACATGTCATGGCGGCCTTAAGTGCTGCGTCGCTCGTCTTCCGCTCCAGTTCCGTCACTTTGTGGGCCTCGATGTCGGGGTTTAGGTATTCCGACACAAGACCGACTACCTCGGCATACATGTCTAGATCCTCTCGAGCAGCAGCAAAGTCCGCAAGGGCTTGGAATGCATGGGGTCGGTACTCGTCGTTGTTTCGTTTTGCCTCACGCACGGCTACTTTCTTCATCTGGGCTGCGAGAGCCGAGTCTGTGCTCCAGAGCTTCTTACCGTGGAGTACAAAGAGGGGGTAGGCGACGGCAACTTTCTCTTTGCCCTTAAATGTCTTCAGCGACAGTGCCTTATCCAGTACTGGCCAGATCTTCCCTAAATCTGCGTCGGCAAACTGGCCCCCTTTCCCAGCGCCGCTGCTGAGCGCCGTGATCATAGACGCTATTGTCAAAGCAGCGCCGTGTTGAAGATCCCACTTAGGACTATTCAAGCCTTTCGATACGAGCTCCGTAATTTCGCCAATTAAGCGCTTGATAGTATGACTTCCTCCAGCGTGCTGACTCCAAACGGCCTCGAATTCCTCGGATACGTAATCATCCATATCATGCTTTGCTGCGTATGCGAGAGGTAGGAGGCTAGCCTCCAGGTCGTTGAATACATCCGGAGAGATTTTGGCTATGGCTAAGACTGCGTCGGCGATCTTCTGCCGTCTGGTAGAATCTTCAGCCCCAAAGTAGAGATCCAAAAGTCTCGAAGTGAACCGATCTCGGGACTCGGGAGCCGCAGATCGCAGCAAATACGCAGAGGCTCTCGCGTAGGCTTTGCTCGTCTCGTGGTTTCGATCGAGGACCTGTGTTTCCATAGTCTTAAGGAATGTTGCATTATACGGTGGCAAAATAATAGCATGTCGGAGGGCTAGAGTACTGAGTACTTCAGAGCAGCCGACCTTAGTTTGCATCCCAATAGCGGATTTAATAGTTGACACTAGTTGCGGAGCCAGTTCTTTCATGACACCCTCATCGACAAATCGCAGACAGTTGACAACGCACTCGAACATAGGAGATTGCGTAACAGCGCTACTTCGCTGCTTGTCCAGGTGTTCACGACTTTCCTCGCTTACTCGTTGATAGTAATAGTTAACAACCCCAGGCTCGAGCGTGCTAAGAAGCCCAAGGAAATGGATGATAATAGTCGGAACGAATGGCTTTAGTGTATCACCTCCGTTCTTGACAACCTCTAGAATCGTGATGATTGACGTAGCCTGTACTTCCTGGACCGAATTTTCAACGCCTCTATCGGACAACAAGAACGGGAGAACTTGGGCAATCATTGCTTTGGCGGCAGCGGAAGAGTTGTGCTCCTGAAGTCGTGTAACTAGGGTCTTTGACAGGCCCATGCATAGCTTCTCCGCAGCAGCTCTGACCGAGCTTTTCTTGTCATCTAAGACTCTCAAGGTGACTCTCCAGATATCAGTGTAATACTTTTCGTACTTGCTAAATGGCTGTCCGTAGATGAGGTCGGCAATCGCCGCGCAGCTTGCTTCCCGCACACGCCATTCTCTTCCATCTAGGGTACTTTTCAAAAGCTCGTCCATGATAGCGTCGAAGTACGTGTCAAAAACGACATTTTGATCTTTGACAACTGCCTTCCAGATATCGTCCATGGACCTTCGCACGTTAGGGTTTGGATCGAACCTGTACCGGTACAGTTTCGGATAGATTTTGGGATCGAGCTCTGCATCGGATAAGATGTTACTCAACCCAAACCGGCCAAATGCAGAACGAGCGGTCCACGTCGCCGCGTTTGTGGCCAGAGACATAAATCTGTAGACGAGACTTTGGTCACCAACCTCATTGGCGAGACTCACTATGTCTTTGTACGAGGTGATATATTTGCCCTCGCCTGTCGGCAGGGCGCCCGCGTCAAAAAGCTCGGTTTCTTCATCAACCTTCAGCTGCGTTTTATTTCCAGTGAAGCTTGCTACCAGATCCTTCACGAGATCACCCTTTAGCGATGGGTCACCTTTTTCATATACCAACGCAAGGCCACGCGACGCCGTTTCCTGGATAAGCTCATCACGAGCTGTGAGCAAACGCATAAAGGCAACCTGGCACTCGCGCAGACGAGACTGAATCTCAGGTAGATCGGAGCAGTATTGAATAACGCAGAAAAGCCATATGCCAGAAGCCTTCAAAAGGGACGGTTTGGTAGCCTTGCAGTCTCCAATGAGCTTGTCAAGTGTGACGGTAATCTTGGAAGGTCGTTTTCCAAGTTCGTTAACAAGTCTGAATCTCCCAGCTTCACTAGGTTCGACATCCAGGCTAAGTTGTACAGCCTTAGAATCCCAACGTGCTATAGCACATGCGATGGCTTCTCCCGCCGCAAAAAGAACCTCTGTTCTTTTCGTTTCTGACAATTCAAACAGCTTTCGCAGAATCATTCCAACAGGATCCGTGAGGCTGTCTACCCCATCGGCTAAGGAAGGAATCGCGAGCCTCCCCAGAGCCCAGATCGCCTTTTCTTGTCCTCGATCTGCGAGTTTGGAAAGGAAGCCTACAGTTTCTGTTAACTCGTTCTCATCCCGAGGGAAATTCAGATTGGCAGTCCATAGCTGAGCAATAGACTCCGTGGCGACGGCTGCCAGTTCCTGACTTCCATCCTGCATTGCGAATTTGAATTTATCGTAGACAAACTGAGCAATATCAGATGAATTACGGGCATAGGAATCGCCGTAATAAGTAGCTCGAGAATAATAGCTACCTAGACAAGCAAGGTAGCCTTGGTATAAACCGCTTTGGGAGGCAGCTTCTTCTGGCACCTCGTTTATGGATTGCAACATTTGATCAATGAGGGCGGGGGATTCGTTACACAAAGGCGCCATTACGCCGAAAGCTTTTGATGCCAATTGCCTCAGCTTCTGGTCATTCCAGCGAACCATGGGCATTAGTGATGATGTCCTCGAGGCGATGGGTCTTATGATCTGCATCGAAGGGGCGAACGACAGGATCTCTGTGAGGCAGTTGAGCCATTCTTCACAATGAGGTTCCGGATGTTCTCCCTTTGGAATAGAATCAATGATTGCGTTGAGAAGTGTAAGAGCAGGCCTCCAATCAGCACTGGCAAGGTACTTTCTGATGCTTTCACGAGTCTCGAGATCATTCTGTAGGCGCATTTCTAGCTGTGACTCCCAACCCATCTCGAATTTATTCTCGTTGAGGGCTGTCAAGAATAGAATCCGCGTAATGTAGCGTACCGGCGTCGGGGAAGAGCTGTTAACGCCATCGGCCAATATTTGCTGTTTGTAGGACTCGTTTACGAAGGATTCTTCTGCTGGGAGATCCTGGGAAGGGCCGAAGAACATGTGCACCAGTTTAGCCCAGTCTGGAAGGACAAGTGCATCATCGTTGGGACGCAGCTTGGTAGCCCACCAGGGATCGAGTCCGCGTCGACCTTCTTCTGCGATGTCTTGTCGTTCAGACCGGGTGCACAAGGCGAGTAAATCAAGACACCGAGCATGAATGTCATGATACGGAAGGCAGTTATTCGCAAAACGCGTCACCACGTGTCGTACTGACCGTTGGCATTTCTCTTCCGGATATGCCATAAATTCCAGGAGCATTAATTTCAGGTCTTTGCTCTCTGGCGAGGCATCTGTAGTTAGCCCGAAAAGACTCATCATGTTTGACATGGCACTCTCGATATGGATCGCGATGTTCGGAGTCGGATCAAGCATGAACGACTGAATCAACCACCTAAGAAGTGAAATCTTTGCTTTGGGTTCAAAATGACAACCTTTGGCTGCTAGTATGCCGATAGTTTCATAAGCATTGCCTCGTATTCTCTGCTCTTCTTGAAATTGTGATTGGCTTCCTTTAGTTTCCGGCGCAGGCCACCCCTGCGCTAGGATGTAGTCCTTCAAAATAAGGACGAGGGTTGGGCGCATGCTAGAATCGGTATTAGTAGAAACAGAACTGTTCCTAGCAATACTGCTGAGGAATGCAAGCAATGACTTGTGTAGACGCAACGCTTCGAGGCCAAGGACGGACGCATTGCCACCAGAAACGAGTTCGAAGTCCTGCTTGATAGCCTGTACAGCCTCGTTCTCGAAACTGCATGCAATCACAGATTTAGAAAGAAGTCTTAGTATCTGGATCCGCTGGGCAGCTGGAAACGTTTTGTGCGCGTTGTATAACGATTGGACTACTTCTTTCTTTTCGAGATCAACACTTGTCCGCTTGAGGACATCATCAGCTATTGACGTGATTCGCGAGTCTGCGGAGCCAGCGGCGCAGATTATTGGTATATATCGTTCTTCTTCTGTGAATGCACCGCTAGCCAAGACGTTGACAGCCTTGGTTTTGCATTCTGGCAAGCTTAAGCTGGCCGGGGCACCGGGCTTCCAGGAGGTGGGGTTGTTGTTCGTGAGGAAAGCGACATCTTCGCGGGAGAGGCCCGACGGCGAGGCCAGGAGCATCTTTTCGAGCTCGTCTCCCGCCGCCAGGGCTAGGTCCTGTCTCAAGAGGAAGAGTTTGCCGAGCCAGCGCGCAACATAGCTAGCATCCGCTGAGTCTGACAGACCAATGTCTTCTCGGAACGAGAGGTCTTCCTTGATTCCTCGTCCCGGTATCTTGATGCTCGGGAGTAGGCGCAGGAAAATGTTAAAAAATCCAGCCGAGCCAGATGGACTGGTTTCTTTGGAGATCCCTCGAAGGACTTCTGGGACAAGCTCTCGGCGTTTCGGTTCGCCTAGCCTAAGAATGCCCTGTTTGATAAGACCCAAGTCTAGTTGCTTGACCATGGGCGAAGTTGTCTTTTTGTACTGATCTATAAGAGCCGCAACAGGCAGTACAACACTTATAACTAAGTCAGCTTAGGCTAAGGGTCACCCAAGAAGTATGGCACATACCCTACGGGTTTGATGAAGTTATTGACACTGATGAATGCCTGAAAAGCCTGCCGGAACAATTTAGCATGGTTCATAACAAAATACGAAGATTGATTCCATACAGCATCTCGGACAGGTTTGTGCTGGCTCCCTGCTTTACCAAGGAGGGGCACAAGCTGAGAACGAAGAGCTTCACTGAGCTTCTTCTCGTCTCCGGAAACACTGGCAAATTTGTAGCGTATCGATGAGATGAGCTTGAGCTCTGCTGCTTCATTGGGTGAAGCCGAAGCCGAAGCCGAAGCCGAAGCCATGGTGTATCAATATCGCATGCGGATGTGGATTCAACTAGGGCGGATCAATGGTCGCAGATGGATGGGTGCTTGTTGCTGTCGAGAATATTGGTGAAGACTGTTAGTTCTATTACATGTATGAAGTTTGAATCCTCTAAATGAGAGGTTATCCGGTGAGTCTGAGTCTACTGTCATTTCGCTAATTTGCATTCATCTCAGCAGCCGTTACTCGTTAGCCAGCAAGATGCGCACGTCAACAAATCAATAGGTAGAAGCAGGTGGAAAGTGGCGGTGCTTACATCACACATCACATCGAGGAACAGCCACGTGTGGCTCATCAAATTCCAGCTACCTAGTACGTTACAGTGGACCACCCCACCTGCGTAGACCAGAGACACCACATCTCACCAAATCACTTTCCTTTGTTATGCTGCGATGCTTCCGATGCTTCTATCTTTCTTGGGGAAGTATTACTGCCTAGGTAAGACTGGTAGTTTCTTCATGGGCAGAATTTATGCAGCTAGTATACGAAGACTTTTGGATAAGACTTGGAAGAACGCCCTGATTGATTGGCACAGGGCCACAACCGGGCCCTCATCCTCATCCTCATCCCAGAGAGATGCTCGT
The DNA here is from genome assembly GCA_022578845.1 of Hypoxylon cercidicola. Taxonomy (NCBI): domain Eukaryota; kingdom Fungi; phylum Ascomycota; class Sordariomycetes; order Xylariales; family Hypoxylaceae; genus Hypoxylon; species Hypoxylon cercidicola. The sequence continues at coordinate 2,518,673 of MU399495.1, read as the reverse complement.
GGCAGATCTGCTTGACGTGCCATGCCCAGCTGCATGGAGGTGGGAGTTACGTATGTATTTATCTATCTTATGTTAGGAGGTTCTTACATGTAGATGGCCCTCGTGTCTGCAATTGCGGTCTATACGTCCGTCCCTGCTTAAAATCTTGGGGGCTGAAGCAGCGCCCTCTTTTCACGCCTTTAAGGTATATGCACCGAAGTAACTTCTACTTTCCGAATGCTTACCTACCGTATTTAGGGTTCCGGGTATAGAATGGTACCGAGCGGCTTGAACCTTCTTTACATACAAGGTATGACAGACGTCAGTGTTGGTGGATATAAGAAACCAGAAACCAGAAACCAGAAATCGCTAGTCTACATGGACTTGCCTGGGAGGCCATTACTTGATGATATAGATGAACTTGTATCGACAGATAGAGTTGAAACTGCCCCATCGCATGAGTAAGGCGTTGGCTATGTAACAAAAGGGGGGTTAAGAATCCTGTGCGATTCATGGATCTCCTACCTACAAGCAAACCAACCTGCTCGGAAGGCCGGAAGAACCGTCTAACAAACGGAGCTTGGTTTCCATTAGCTTCCATCTTAGCACCAATTTACACGGCGCCATGGCGTGGAATTGCAAGCTTGCTTCTCTGCCACGATGTGTTATTATATCCAAAAGAATGCAAAGAATGCATACATGCTGGTAATATTGGGCAATACGAAAAAGCATAAAAAAAGGTTTAAGTCCTGTACTTTGCACATGGTACATTGTATGGTGAGGACAGATATCTTACTGGACCAAAAAAAAAAAGAAGGGAAAAATATCAGATACCTACCTAAGTCTGGATCCAGATCGCGGGCTGGCAGGCTGGGTGGATAGTCGCATGCGCGTAATTGCTTGCAAGACAGGAAATCAACAAGAAAAAGTTTGCTAGTCTAAGCAGAAAGAGTCGATAGGTGTCTAAGACACCCCTACCTTATATGGAACATGTGCATGTATATTCCGTACCTAATGTATCGCAAAGTACTCTATCATCAGGCAGAGCCGAGTCCTTACATACTATTTGTTGCGCGAGGCGTTAAAAATAAGAAATAAAATAACTTGTACTATCTACAATCCAGAGACCTCGTAAGGGTACTATCTGAGATGCCTTTTCGCTCACATGTTTACTGTTTACTGTGAGTTATGCTGGATGCGACTTACCCCGTCCACCATCCGAAGAGGTACTGTACCTTGCTTGTAATGCTCGTCATTTGTCAATCTGTACATAAGGTAATCAGGCTGCCCAACTAGACAGGGGTCTTGCAGATCGATGCATTTCCCGGGGTTGGAGCTATTTTGTGATTCGAGATCCGGTCCCAGGTTTTATGACCATCCCCTCGCACACACGTGCTGTCCAGGCTGTCGTGCCCGTCGCACAACCAATCTTAAGTCGTTTGCGGTAGTTCCCGAATGCCGATACAAAGGGGAGCCTATTCCAATTCTGCTTGATATTTTTTTATCTTTTATCCACTACGCCGTAATGTATTACTCATTGAGTGCGTGCGTGCTGGCTACGTCCATAGCTCTTTGGCAAACAGGCCTGCCATTTCACTGCCGTCTCTTAGGACTGCCCGCCCTGGCAGCCTGGGGAACGACGTAGGTAGTAACGATTCGGATTAAAACACGCCATAGGTGGTTACATTCTTCGATAAAGAAATTACATGCTGCTTCGAGCTGGAGAAACGTGTTTCAAGACGAGACCTACGGAGAAATGTCGAATTGTAGATGCCGCAACAGATGGGGTAGCTGCAGCAAGCTTTTTTTTTTCCCCCTTTGCGAACAGCGGACTACAGTAGGAATTTCTGACGCAAACGGCATTGCGATGTTGTATTGCTCGACACGAAGGACGGATTGTTAGTGTATTCGAAGTTAAATCTTGGGCCATTATAGGTTTAGAGTTAGGGCTTTTCTTTGATAATGTGAACTAATTATCGGTTTGAGGCGGTCTTTCGTAAATATTATAAAAGTGGGTGGTGGTTTTATATATATTAAACATGATGTACATATTCTTAATTCCCCCCCGCGGCGAGTATACGAGCTACTCTTATAAACAAAGCTCTCACGCTTAAATATGTCCGTAGGCTATGGCTATTCTATAATTGTTCACCGTTCAAGTTAGTTTCTAACTTTGATATTGATGGACACGATCGATGACCTTTGCCAACTGTTATGAATTTACCTGTATGCAAGTAAAAAGATGGAGGCGGCAACTACCTTAGATGCACCATGCACATGCATGTCAGATTCTGCTTCGCCAACTACGAAGTATTTCATGGTACCATTACGTACTTGTGTAGGTGGGGGACACTGACCTCACTCACTTACACTAGTTTTGATCCATCGATGCAAGCTGGTGATGGATGACAAGCAGTCCATGATATAATATGAAATGCTTTGCGACTTTTCTTTAGACTTCCCTTCTTCCTTCTCCCTCCAGATTCTACCGTATGCACGAAATGTTTTGCTATTCGTATCGCTTTCGGTTAGGTGGTCTCGGGTTGGTGTTGCATGTCTGTAAAATCAAATCGATGGGTTGAAAAGCAATTACGTACATCGATGGCTTACGACATCCGGGGGTTTGAAGTGTCAAATCTCTAGCGCTCACTCACTGCTTGCGCCCCGGCTCGTAGGTACCTGTACCTTAGGTACGTGTAGGTAGGCGTTGTAGTGTTAGGTACCGAATCATACCATCCATATGCGAAGCAATACCTGTAATACCGCCGTCGGACAGTATATAAATACTCGGTATCGCAAGGTATCGTCCGTATACATACTCGTAGGTACACAGTAGAATGCGCTAGATCAGAACCGCGCCGTTGCTGTTCTAGTCGCTACTGCTAAATGCATGTACCTAAGCAGTTCTTGACATTTAGCGGCACCCACAGAAGGGGATCTTTTTTTTTTTTAAGTTCAAGGCCGTAGGCGCGGCTTAAGTCTGGGTACTCCACTTTGGCAACTTTGGAAAGTTGATGGCGGCCATAGCTCCGTCGCACGTCTCCTCTCTCCTCCACCCGAGGGCCCAACCCAATCCAATTCCATCTTTTCCCACTCGCCGCACATCCACACTACACGCAAACCAAACCAGCACTATCGTTGTCTGCTTTCGTGTTTCTTGCTTGCTGTTTTAATTCTCCTTCTTCGCTCTCTCTTCTGAAACTCTCCGCCCTCACACTCTTTTTTCCCTTCTCTTCCTCTCTTCTCTCCAATCCTAATTAACATCCCTCGAGTGCGATCCTCCTTCTCGCCTGCTACGTGAATTCGTTGGTGCGTGCGTTTAGCAAAATCGTTTTCTCTGTGCGCGCGGCCTGCTCGGTATCGCATACTTTTGCCCATCAAACGTCGCAACCGTCCCCTGCGGGTTTTATTTCCCATTATCACGATTCCCCCAATATTTTGTTGCGGCGCAATTCGATCTCAGGAGTCTAAAAGGAATAAACCCTGTCATTTTTTTCTAACGAAAACCGGACGTCCTTTGGTGCCCTCAGGTCTTAACTGGCGTTCGTGACGGCGCTCCATCTGCTGCTTTGCTCGGATCAAGAAAAGTGTTGTTCGGTGTCCAAAAGTAAGTACACATTTTCTCTACTATATATTTTGCACGTGGGCGCTCTTCAGCATTCGAACTCTCCCCAAGGCTCTGAGTATCATGCAAGTCCCCAAGCTGGAGCTTGCAAGCCGTGGAATTATTCTCCTTGTAGTGGCCTTTCAGCTGCAAGGAAGGGTGGATGGGAACTGACTGCACAATTTTCCCCTCGGATCCTAAACCCCGAATCGAAGCTGCGTCATCAGACCCAAGCTCTGCCTGGACGAACAAAAACAAGAAATCACTTCGGTCGTAGCTAGAACAAACAGCAATATCCCTATGGAACCTACTGAGAATGCGGCACGATTGTTCCAATATTTCCAATATTCAATGCCCCGCATTGCACAGCGTCTCGTTGCGCGCAAACCCTCGATCGACCAAGCTCTAGAAAATCCGCGGCGATCAGCCCCACTTCGGACTAGGCCCTCAACGACAACTTCATTTGTGTACAGCGCCAAAGTACAAACTCTCCGTTAAAGCGATATCTCTTTGCCGCGTCCACGGCGCTATATACGATTCCATGGCACACGATTCAATTTGTTCGGAATACTCAATGGAAGCCGCCATTCGAAGATTCCGCTCGAATTTCGAACTACTCAGCTTCACGACACCTTAATGCAGCCTATGCCCTTTCGCATATAAGCAAAGACAGTTGGGATCCTTGATGGACTGCTTGCTCGCATCAACGACTTCGTTAATTCCTCCGTGTCAATATCCATCGCTCCAATATCTTCAGGGTGCATATTAGGTGAAGAGAGCACTCGACAGCTCGCGCGGAGATGCGAGGGGCCCGGGCTTCGTTTGCTGATGTAGATGTTGGGCGTCGTGGACACCGATGCTCTCATGGAAAGCTTTCGTTCTCGGGATCCAAGTCTTTGCACCTACGTCCTAAGTCGAGCCGTAACGCTGTACATCTCTGACTGTCAGGGTCTCAAGGACACAGGCGCATGAGAGGTCTCGTTCAGTTCAAGACACTGGTCTGGAGTATATTGGCTAAGAGTTCTGCCATCATGTCTTTTCCAACCACAGTACAGCTCAGTCTGGGTAAAGGTGCCAGCCACCATTTTGATGCTCAGATACATCGACTATCTCGTTGGTGGCCAACGGAGTGGGTTGGGTCAGGGCTCAATACATTTGATGAGCTTCTGTTGGTACAATGGGATGGTTTTATCCTACAGTACGCCGGGTTCCTTGACACTTTAAAGGTCAATCATATGTGTGGCATCACAGTTCCATTCTGTTCATCTCTCAGTCTGTTAAGGGACCCTGCCGATATTTACGCTGGGGGTCCGAGACACATGTGCTTGGCGCGGGTTGGTTCAATAGGCTGAGTTTCCAGTCTTCGATGGATGTGACCACCTCTCAATCCATGCGATTTCTACAATCATTTTGGTTACCTTACCATTTCATCCAGTAAGTCATATCTCATTTCTCTTGGGACACGGTGGCGTGTCAGGCATCGTGTTGTCTTGTCCACCCACCGCAATTTCGTGGACCGTTCATCCTAGGTCATTCGTATGTGGATAACGTGTGGCATTGCGCCTCTTTTACACCGTGCCTATCTAGTGTAGCTAGGACCTACTAAACTCTCCACGCATTTCATTCCGTTGTGATCACTTGCGCAAGCCATGGTTTTCTGGAGCATTCTTCCTCGATTTGCTATACAGACTCTAGTTGCTAACCATGTTTTTACGGCACAGTATGTTGATTCCTGAAGCTTAACATACGCTTGGATCCCATAACAACCACTGTCCTCTGACTGTGGACGGTGGTTCTAAGCGGGGTCCACGAGTCCCCTGAGATCGGACAGCAAGGTGCCCCAGAGTTCGAGTGCTGAAGAGCCTAACGTGCTGACGATGAACTTACGAGTATGTGCATGGCTCATGTATTAATTTTCTTATAGGTTTTCCAGAATCTCGACCGTATCATCTTTAGACCCTGTCACACGACTTCGAGGCTTGACTTCATCGCCTCAGTTAATCAAGCATCTATTTCATATCACGACTGGCAAAACAGGGACTTAGGCGCACAGCTTCAGTTTTCGACGTTTGCATTCTCATTTGCATTCAGACAATAAGCTCGAGGCGTTGGCGTTTGGTTCCCGGTCTCTGACTTACAGGATCTGGATATTAGTCTGGTGTTTTTTTACAGGTGTGTTTTATCTCTAATATTGGATTCGGCGTTTCGTGGTGTTTCATTTTAACCACAAGGCCATTCGCGGCCAGCCTTGGTCACGCCCAAGTCATCTTTAGTAGATGACTTGGCAAACTCAGCTCGTTTTCTTATCATGCCTTTCATGTACACTCCCCTCACTTCCGATAGTTTGGATTCCATAGATTTAGTCGTCACCCGACATTTGAAGCTTTGCCGGTGACCAGACTAAACTCCAGCTCTTTGGCCCTGTACAGTCTATGCATCTGCCGTACTAGTGTTCGAACAGATGTAGCAAGGGCCTTGGCCCAGCTTGTGATCAAGGACTCTTCGCTAGCAACTCGAATAGGCTCGGGCTCGTACTGTCAGTTGCGCCTTGAAAATCCGTTGAAACAGAATGTACATTCTAGTCTGGTCCATGTGTTTGATAGGAGGGCACTGTGTTAGACTCGGATGTACATTTCGTTTGCCAGCTAGGCTGGATAGCCTTTCATGGCTAGGAAAATTCACTAATGGATGAGATGGATCGTATCAAACATCTTCCCCTCCCGCTCCAGTCCATACCCAGTAGCCAGAGTGGCATCAGGTATTTCCTGAAGGGTAATGTCGTGTATCTAGGCATACCTGCCTGTGCTGAACTCTAAACAATCCCAGGCCCCTACTGCTTTATAACCCAACGTATTTTACCACTTGACTCTTCTTTTCATCTTCCAACCTTCACACCGATTTTTGAGATGAAATTCTCGGGACTCCGACTGATATTCTTCATATAAGGTCTCTGACTACTACAAAGCCTAGACGCTTACTGAATATTTTCAAGTCCTCTATTTCCGTTGGTACGTCTCCTGAATATTTGAATGTTGACTATCGCACACTTCTATCCCAACCTTCCCATCCTTCATACGCCACCCTCCTCCTTTCCCAATTTCCCAATTCAACCACAGCTGCTGGGATATGGGTCAACTTCAAGCTGGCGTCCTGAGCAGGTTGCATGCCCTACTAAGTGCTTCCTCAGCACAGGTTGACCCTTACACTTGTCATAACTATACCATCTTCACCCTGGGTGAACATGTGTTGTTTCGACTTCACCATATTACTTCGTCGCAATTTCTCTACCTACTTCACTTGAAGCTATCACATACTCTTTCTAGGTCACTGGGAGCAGTTTCAATTTGATTCCCACCAATTTGATCTTCAGATTCTAATCTGGATTTTAGGAGATACGTTTGCCACCTGCAGTCAAGCGAATCGTTCCTTCGATATCATCAAGTAAATCCAATCTTCGACACTCGAGTAAGTCGCCCCCTCAATATCACTGCTCACATTCCTTTTCAAATCCATTGCCCAACCTGGATGACCAAACTTTTCCTATTCAAACCCGCTCTCCGCACAAGCAATAATCACTTCCCTTGACCTTTTATTCAGTACTCCCTTCACTCTTACAGCACGTTCTTCAATTTTACCTACGCTCCCCAGACGTGGAACTTTTTATTCTTTTCAAAAACAGACATTTTCATTTTTGAAGTCGTCTACGATCTCCGAATTTTCTTTGATTGACAACAATTTCCTACTTCTCAGCGTTGCCCTCGTATGTCCTTTGTTTGCCTATTCTCGAGGATCAATCGAAGTTTGAGTGCACCTACATATTTTCCGAAATTTTTTTTATTGTTTGGACTGCTTGCTGCTACGTTCTCGGGCATTGCATATCTGATACATTTTGCAGCTACAATGGAAGGATTCAACCCCTACAACGGCAAACCGCCGTCCAATGGATCCGGATCTCAAGGTGATGCTGGTTCCCAGGGTGCCGGCGGTGCACCTGGCGTTCCCCAGGCTGGCCTGAATCTTGGTCAAACCAATGGTCAAGCTGGTGGCGAGATGACACAAGCGTTCTCTTCCGATTCAGCTCGGCAGACTCTCTGGTATGCAAGACTCTATCCGACCCCTTCTAACCGACATGTCATGCTAACAAAATTACTAGGATGGGCGAGCTTGCGGGGTGGATGGATGAGGGATTCATCCGATCCCTGTTTCAATCCACTATGAACGAGATTGTTCAGGTCAAGATCATTCGAGACCGTCATTCAGGGTATGGAACCTTCTCTTGTTTAATTCTGTGCTGTATGATATGTAAAAGTTTCTCACATAGACATAGAAGTGCTGGCTACTGTTTCGTCGAGTTTGCGAACCCTGAAGCTGCCCAGAAGGCGCTCCAACTTAATGGCACGCCCATTCCCAACACTGACCGAGTGTTCCGCCTTAACTGGGCCTCTGGTGGAGGTCTAATCGACCGTCGTGATGATCGCAGTCCTGAATATTCCATCTTCGTCGGTGACCTCGGCCACGAAGTTAACGAGTTTGTTCTTGTTGCGCTATTCCAAGCCCGATTCCCCAGCTGTAAATCCGCTAAAATCATGACCGATCAGCAAACCGGTCAGTCTCGTGGCTACGGGTTCGTTCGGTTCTCTGATGAACAGGATCAGCAGCGTGCTCTCGTGGAGATGCAGGGTGTTTACTGCGGTAATAGACCTATGCGGGTGTCGCCTGCCACCCCCAAGAATCGGTATGTACGATCATTACCACCTAGTCTGCCCTCCTATTAACATTGTATAGCGGTAGCCACCAAGGTGGACAGTTCAACCAGTTTGGTCATCAGATGATGCAGCAACCTCAACAGGTTCATCATAACGCCATGGGCAACCAGTGGATGCAACCGCAGCAGCCGCCCAGCTATGGCTACCAGCAGCCCGGAACGTTCAATCCGTTGACTATGAATCAGTTTACTGATCCTAACAACACCACCGTGTTTGTGGGGGGTCTTTCAGGATATGTGACGGAAGACGAACTACGATCATTTTTTCAAGGCTTTGGAGAGATTACCTACGTCAAGATCCCTCCTGGAAAGGGTTGCGGTTTTGTGCAGTTTGTCCATCGCCACGCGGCTGAGATGGCAATCAACCAGATGCAGGGATATCCCATTGGAAACTCTCGTGTTCGTCTGTCATGGGGACGTTCTCAGAACAACTCTGGTGTAGGTACTCCATATAGACCTGCGCCGCCTCCGCCCCATTATTTCCCCCCAGGCCCTCCGGGCCCTCCGGGTCCGCCCGGTCCGCCCGGTCCTGGCTCTTTTGGGGGTCCCGGTTATGGTGGAAGCGGCCCTCAAGGCCCTCCCCCTGCTGGCTTGGGCCCTCAGGTACGGCCGACAAGAATGCTTACATTTATTGAGCGAATAAGCTAACTAGGTTATAGTAAGCCGAGTCTCATCACCTAAGCATACAGTTGAGCATAACCGGCGTTGTCTTGGCGTTATGGTATGCTTCTGGTCTTCTGCGTCACCATCTTCGGTTTCAGCTATTGGTCTTCTCACTCCATTCCATTCCCGCGCGGCGTAATCTGTTTACGGCGGTTCCACGATCCTACGCAACATGACGACACTGTTGGCGTTGGTTAATTTGGTCTGGCGAACGGATAGCGCACGCTGGGTTCTCGGGATCACGATGCGATCGGCTCACTTGTTTTACGTTAACTTTACGATACTCACCTAAAGTTAAGGCTGCGACGAGGAAAACGGTATATGATCTGCATCATTTGCTATGACGTTAATTTCTTTTCATGATTTTCGCACTTCGACATTGCCTCACTCGACCAACACATCTATTGCTTCTCCAACACCGACAGCGATTATTTGGCATATAGTTTCGAGATGCTCTCAAATTCAGCAATCGTTTCCTTCCCGATGCTGGGCATCTCAGGCGTGTATGCCTCGTCCCGGAATTACGCAAATCGCATCATTACCTCGGCTTTCGTTCCTCGCGAGATACCCCTGTTCGCCTTGGTTCTTCGACCCCTTAATTTTCGTCTAGAGGGCGTGATGAGAGAGATCGGCTACCGTATGTCTCCAAAGCATCGTTATATCGCTCGTTGATTACTACCGACTTGGACCTCGACGATGGATGGTGTCTATTTTCGGGAGCATACATGGTTTTTTTTTCTTCATCTCGCAATGATCTGGACATTAAGTCAGGCGCGGTTTTCTCCCTCTACCGCTTCGTTCTGGTCGGGACAACCTGGTTTGCCTTGGTGATGGTCTTCTAACCCTTCGCACTCAGCTAGTTTTACGGCAGGTCGCATTTCCTTTTAGTCAATGCATTGAGTTCTAAAATTTTTGTCTTTTTCTGTAACGTGCTTTATCCACCCGTTTTCTGCCTGCTGCCCTCGTAATACCCAAATCAAGTAACGTAAGTGTTATTTCTGCCACAGCCAAAACATACCTCTGTAGATCATATTAATTCCATAATCCAGTAGAACCCTACGTTGTATAGGGCCACAATGGCAATAAGATCAATCAATACAAGAAGTGTTGTGTATGACTGACGTTCATTGGAAATGTTAACTACAAAACGGGTACGCTCGAATACCAAGTCGCACCAGTGTTCCAATGAGTTAGCATAAAGCTACAGTTATATTGGTATGTACTTGTATTAATTTGAGTTGTATTGAGTCGAATAGAGCTCGTTAGGCGTCGCAAGCTGTTCGGGGACGGCTTAGACAGTTTGAGAATGGGCATATTCAAAACGTAGTTAGTACATGTTGCGCTGTTCGTTTCCGATTTGCGACACCTTGCCTCTGGCGAGCTCGCATATTCCCCCAGGCCAAGCAGCTGGGAGATGACAAGCCACGAGTAAGAAAAAGTCAAGAAACAAGAAATGCCGGCGTGTGAAACGGTGGGCGGCGGTGGGGGGGGAGTCGGAATAGAGCCGCATGTGACCGTGGCGGCATGCTTTTTAAGAGACGGATATCCCTCTTCTTCTTCCTTCCTCGACTTCCATGCTGCTTTCTGATTTCTTCTCCTTCGTTCGATATCCAAAGGCGCGCATTCAGCGTAGATGTCAAGATATCGACAGGAGAGCGTCGTCATGGGGCTCACATCTATTCTCGGTTTTGTCCTCGCTTCCTTGGGTGAGTGACCGTCTCCTACTTGACCACGTCAAAGTCACGACGAGACGGATTCGGTAGACCGTTACTGACTACGTGTATTTACGCAGCGGGGACCGCATACGCCCAGGGTGATGGTTACTACGGCTCGGATAACCAGGGCGACGGGTACGTGGTGCCGCCGGATGGTGGTTCTGGGTACGGACTTGGATATGGAGAAGGGTCCGGATCGGTATTCCCAAGCTTCGATATCGACGAGGTGATACGCACCCGGTCGCTCCACGGCTGGTTTGCGGCGGGTAGCTTCTTGCTGTTCCCCGTCGGCGCCATCTACATCCGCGCCTTCAGCACCCGCCACTCGTGGGCCGTCCACGCCGTGACGCAGTGCGCTGCCCTCGTCTTGTATCTCATCGCCGCCGGGTTGGGTATCAAACTCATCGACACCATTCGACTTCCTCCCGACGGTACCAGCCTGGTAAGTTTTGCTTTTCGTCACTTTCTCCTCGTACCCCCCTTTCTCTCCTATCAGCCCTACGTTCTTGTTTGTCAGACGTGAACCGATTTATTACCCCCTCGTCCTCGCCACGATTTCATCATACTCGAACCCTCCTCTTCCCTCTCGGCTAACCACGCCGCACCCAAATAACAGCTACAGCTATCCTCGATCAACGCGCACCCCATCATGGGCTTCGTCGTCCTCGCGGCGCTCCTCGTCCAGCCGCAGCTCGGGTGCGCGCACCACGGCCGGTTCAAGCGGCTGCGCCGCCGCACGTGGCTCTCGCACGCGCACATCTGGGTCGGCCGCGCGGCCGTGACCCTCGGCATGATCAACGGCGGCCTCGGCCTGTACCTGGCCGGCGCGTCGCTCCTGACCTCCGTCGTCTACGCCACCCTCGCCGTCGTGTCCTGGCTCCTCTGGCTCGGCGCCGCCTTCGTCGACGAGCTGTACCGCCGCGAGAAGCGCCGCGAGGCCGTGCCGCGGCCTACAACCGCCGCCGCCGCTGCTGCTGCCCACGACGTGCGAGTGGCGTCGCCGCCCGCGCGGCCCGCCGCGCTCCGAGAAGAAGAAGGAGAAGACGAACCGACCTTGCCGCGCGTCGCCACCCCTGATCCCGTCCCGCTCGCCGGCGGCCGGCGGCACTTCCAGGATCGGGGCCGCGACCGCGACCGCGACCGCTCGATCGACCCTACGCCCCCGTACTCCCCCCGCCACGCGTCCGGCAGCGGCGGCCCGCCCGTCTACGGCGACTCGGTGGAGATGATGCCCATGAAGTCGTCGTCGCGTTCGTCGGAGACGCCGTGGAGAGGAGGGGACGATGACGACGGGGATTCCTGGTGATGGGTGATACGATGGTCTATCAACAGCGGGATCATATCGACAAAAAAAAATGAAACCTGATCGGTAGAGAGGGTGGCATAATAGTTAGAGAAGGTTTGGTTCGCAGCCACGTTGGCGTTGGTTTTCGGCCATATAATACTCGCACGCAATCTACCTGGCTTTTACTAATATATAATGAGAGAATTGTAACGTCGAAACGTATACCGAGTTTGCCGCTTAGTGGATATGCTGCTCATACTCGCTAGATGAGAACTTATCCGGATTCAGCACTCAATAGCCCCTATTCGTAAAAAAAATTACCACCATTAGATTTGGCATGAACCAAGCGTCCCCGATCGCTCGCGTATATAGGGTGTAAAGAGTTCATGATGGTAGAACACACTGAGAAAGTACTAAATTGGGCTACCTAGTTGTTTCTACTTATTGTGGATAAGTTTCTTCAGCTCGAGCCAGTTTCTGTCTTCTCCCGTTACACCTGCAGCAAACTTACTCCCTATTGTATCGTCTCATCATCGCCAAAGCCCACGAAGATGAGCAGTAACTCAAGCTTAAGACATACTGAACAGCGAGGAGAATTGGTTAGCTAACCGTACATTGCCGTAAAATAGCAAATTAGTATGATCTCCACCGCGAAAGCGAGTAGACGGTCGTATCAATCCCGCAGTTTCTGGAAGTCGGTTCTCATTCAATGTCTCACTCATCATCAACTTTTTGACTTATCCGCCTGGTTTGCTTCCCCTACTTCTCGGTACCAAGTTCGCCAAGCGCAGGGGCAAAAAGAGAGTCGCTTCGTTGTAGAAGTTCGTCAACATTTGATCGCATAGAAAGCTCCATGGGAAATCGTCTATCCTGGTGGTCAATCGTCGTGCCAACTGCGTGAGTGTCAGCAATAGATGTGTCTAACTAAAGGATGCCTAAACAGCCACTCACCGACAACTTGCATATATTCGCGGAAGATCATGTCAAATATCCTGTCCATCTCGTCCTCCATCTGCTGGGTAATGGTTTGACACAAGTCCTCCAGTCGTGCCTTGACCGTCTGCGCAGCTTCGTGAAACATAGTATAGCGAGCAGTATCGACGTGGTCCCTCATTGCTGCCTTCATACGGTTGTAAGAACCCGACCCTCTCTCTCCTGCGCAGATATTGTAGACATGCTTCATGGCCGTACAGATAACGGGAGTGAACTTTCTGTTCACCTCTCTTTGCAGGCCAGTGATGGTCGTACGCAAGGCAGATGTTAGCCGTTCTAGGGTTCGCATATGAACTAGTGCCTGACTAGACAGTGTGGCTAGTCCGGACACATTTTTACCGCGTTGACGCACACCGGCTTGAACAGCCTCGTGGAACTCTTTCAGTTTCGCCTGCGTCACCGTGCCAAACTCGTCGAGATAGGCGGGAACTCGACGCTGGAACGTCCGCTCCCATCCTGTCGCCAAGTTGCGAGAGATCGGTTCAAAGAGCTCTTGGTTGAAGTCACGCAGACCTTTGGCGCCGCCATAGATACCGTCCCGTCGAACGATTGCTTTATACGTCGACCAGGCTAAACCACCCGACGATTTATCTCCTCCCCAGCTTATTGCCGTAGAGGTAGCTGCGTCAACTGCCAACGGGATAGACGAGTCAAGTACGCGGAAAATGTTTTTATCGAGAGATCTACGAAGCATCGTTACTGCCTCACGACCGGATGCCTTGAGTCCCTATGTGAAGTTAGCCAATCATCCTAAAATCGGGATTCGGAATTTTTGCAGATAGATGCAGCTTACCTTCTCCAAGTCATTTAAGAGCTTGCGCAGATGCATTTCCTCGCGTCTCTTCTCTCCGTCCGTCAGTGTACACTGCGTTTCATCATTCGTTGTCCATAGCTTCATCGAGTTGATTAGTTGAACTAGTTCATTCAGAAACGAACGACAGTGTCTTTTCCGTCCAGCTTCTGTTAGCCTTTGCGTATGTTGTTGTAGTTGCGGGATTTCTGTGTCTTCTGGAGACATAAAGCCGTCACTTCGGAAGTCATCCTTTTGGAGTCTCCCGCTAAGCTTTTGGTACGCACGACTACTGACGCAAAATACTGGGAGAGTACGGGCGACTTCGTCGTAGTCTCGGAGGTCTTCTTCAGGATTGAACGTCTCCTCGTCTTCTTCCGCAGCATTTTCCTGGTCAAGCCTATAGACAATCAGGTTAATTAAAATATCGAAGGCTATATATAGGAGTAGGATCTCGGCAATATTCCATGAATAAGAAGTAGACTCACTCTTTAATTCCCGAGGCGAAATCCTGCTTGATTGCACCGCGCGAGTAATCGTTGCGTCCTCGAATACAGCGCGCCTTGACCTCGGCAAGGATTTTTGATCGCTCAGACTCCGCTTCCTGGATCTCCTTGTGAACAGCTCTCATTTGTACGTCGATTGCTTGTCTTTCTTGGCGTATCTCCTTCTGTTGAACCTTAAACGATGCGAGGGCTGCCTCGATGGCCTCCTTAGTGAGCGGCTGGCGGGTTGAATCTAATTGCGAGTTGCCATCGCTCAAGACATCCTCCTCATCCTCATACGCATCCCAGTCATCATCATCCATATCGGAATGGTATATGGAACCATGCTTGCGACTTGTAAAGGGCTCCACACGTCGCTTTCTCTTCTGTGGATTGTCCAGCGGTGAATACACAATCTTGCTATGCTCAACTTGAGTTTTCAAGGCATCCCACTCGTCAGACTTGGCTTCAATGTCGTCCATTTTGTCACGGCACGCCTCCTTCTGTTCCCTCAGTTCTGCTAAGGCGAGCTCGGATGATTGCTTGGAGTCCTGTAGTATCTCGGCCTTGTTCCAGGATTCGGAGATCTCCTCCTCGAGATCTAGGGAATCGACGGCCTCGGTTATGGAGATATCATCGGTCTTGGAACAAATGAAGCTAACTGCGGAGTATGTACCGTCGTATTTCAACTGCCGCTTGAAAGAGTCGCCAAGGAGTGATTTTGCTGTCTTGTCATCGACGGCTCGGGTAATGGGAGCCACAATCCATAGGCCCGTACATAACTTCATGTAATTCTCGGCAACAGCCGCTCGAGCGGTGTTAGAATCTTGTACGCCAGGCTGGTTTGGTTAGCATATAGTTGATAGAGCGATACTTTCTATCATTGCAATGAACTCGAGTAGCTTACCAAATCCACCACCACAGCTCCTGTAGATAGGGCACTGGCCTTGGTGTAGATTCGAACAACCTTTATCAAAGGCCAGTACTCGATTGGGCCAGTCCGCTTCCTGAAATTGCTCCCCGGTGTCTTCTCCTTACTGTCAACATAAACCTGCAGCTTTTGATAGAGCTTTTCGGGGGAGCTTTCACTGAGTAACTTGACACTACCCAGTATCGCTTGAATAGATGGCTCGTTTGCAAAGTCTTGTGGCGTTCCTTTGGCGATCATCTCTCTAGTCTTGTGCGAATAGACAGCTTTCAACTTGGCATACGCGATACCGGCCTCGCTATCGGGATCTCTAGAGTCCCTTAAAGTCTCTCCATTGCTATCCAGTAGGTCATGAAACAATATCTCAAGCTCGCGAAGCCATTCGGCCAAAGTGATAAAAATGACCTCAGCCTGGTATCGTTCGGCAGGATCCTCCGAGTAGTTGTATGAAATTTCTGTTGGGGAGGCGGTGCAGGCTCGTAAGCAGTTGGTGGGCAGCAACCTATGTACTTGTTAGTAACAAGTGTGGTGCATGGACAATGCTATGCATGTTAAAGGGGAGATAGCTTATACCTCTCTTCATCTAACAGGGCATTGATCACCGAACTTTTGCCAGCGCCAGTGTTACCCACAACACCGACAACGGTGCGAGTAGGCTCCGCGCCTTCCTTCAATTTCTTGATGGAGCTAAGCCAGGCATCAACGCCAGTGGATTGGCATGCGCTTAGCTGGAGCTTCAGCTGGTCCAGCAGATCGATACCAATAGATACACCAGACTCAAGTGCTGTAAGCCCAGCGTGCTTTATCAACTGCTCCAGATAATTGGTTTCTTCTGTCCTTGTGTATGCGTCGGATTTCTCTTCGGGGTCGCGCTTGACTTGTGCGCTGTGAATAGATGAAGACGACGGAGATGCTGGCGCTCGTATCTCTGAAAGGATCGCATGAGGCTCCTCAGACGCGTTACCTTCCCTTACAAAGTCCAAAGGCCCCCTTTGGGCGAAGATAGTCTCTAAGGTCGGCATGTCTTCAAGTTGGTTTAAATCCATTATGTGGGTGTTGGTTGCTTTGTTCCACCATTCAATGGTTCTACGGAGAAATAGAAAGAAGAGGGTCGCGAGAGCGTGGATTGCAGTTACCTCGATCTTGATTAGGTGAAAAATAGCAATATTGTTGCTAAGGCCGTAAAGTTGCTGGGCGACTAGATCGAGGTAATCAAGATCAATTCCAGCAGTTGCTCGTTGCTCGTTGCTCGTTGCTCGGCGTTCGAGAGGCGTGTGGGTTGCGGGTTGCAGGTTGCAGGTCGCATAGAAGTAGTTAGAACTCTTAGGTAGGCTGCAACTCTGTGTTATCATTTGTTACAGGTCATGGGTTTGCACCTTCCATGTCAAACGCAACTGCACTCCCATGTAATAATACAAGACCGACCTTTCCCTGATAATGATAATGGATAATGATAGGCACCCACGCATTGTACCTGGGTATACCTACCTGGTATGTATTGAGAAAAGCAAAAGCGCCAGAAACAACCCTGGTTCCCTTAACCTCTCTAACCCCAATCTAGCTACCTAGGTATGCAATCATGTCTAGAATCTTCTAAGTGTGAGAGAGAATCGTAATACTATGTTTAATTATGTCACTTCTCAAATACCTCTTTATCTTGTTTAAAGACTTGAAAGTGAAGCCAATGATAGTAAAGAGGTATGCATAATAGACTCATTTTGGGGTTACCTATACTTCGCTGCGATTGGAAGTACATGAACCCCAGACTCGACCCCATGCTCCCGTCCACGGGTCGTGGCGGCCGGAATCCTGCAGGCCGGTACCTAGGTACCTTAATCGAACGCCCTACAAACAGGAGACCAAACGACTGCCTCTTTAGGCTCCTCAGCAGAGGCATCTTACAGAACTACCGCCAACTTTTACGTAAGAGATAAAAGTCGGATATATATAACAATATGCCCTCGAAAATGCTAATGTCGGTTACAATGGCCGGCACGTCATGTAGCAGTAGCATCGCACCACCTTAGAAGGTATCGTTGCAGAATAGTTGAATCCTCGATTATTATTCAGGACTCGTCACGTCTGTCGGAGGACAAGACATATTACAAGACTCATGTCTTGCAGTGCTACCATCGCATTACGAATCATACAATATTTCTCATCCCAACATCAGGGAGAAATTCCGTTTCTACAGCCAGTATGCATACGTTGGAATTACAAGTCAAGACACTTGGCTCGACGATGCAATTTATCCGGATCACTCTATCGACGTCTCTCCCCCTGACGATGATTCGAATCTGACTATCCCCCGCAAGAAGACCTACGTAGACAAAGTTTGATTATACAGTTGAATATATCATGAGTTCTCACTACCCTATAGCCGCGCGGCGTTATGTAGGACAGCCTCCTGTTTCCGTCCAGAGGTCTAGATTCCCCTGAGACGTGATGCCCGCCGCTGGCCTCTCATCGAATGTTCGACCAAGAGACTAAATATATCTTGGCCCCGTATGATGGACTTGGTCATGAGTTCCCCTGATTTTCTCCCGCTGTCATGTTCTAGGTGGAAAGTATTGTGCCATCTGCTCCGAGGTCGTATAATAGCCTCGCTCACCAGCGTCCTCGTGTAGGTATCCACCTCGCTCGAGTAAAAATAAGAGATTGCAGAAGGTATCAAAATCGAAAACTCACAAACGGTTGGCTTAACGGTCAGATATGGCTATGAAGTGGGCGTTTGCGACTACGTTGGTAGTCATATCCTCGGTACTATCCGCAGTTCTCGCTCAGAACTACCCCCTCGTAACCGATTCAAGATGCAACTGTTACAGGACGAACGCGACAGCTTCTCATTATTTCACTCGCCATCGTTTTTTCGATTTCAGGAACATGTCTCGATACGTCAGAGTGCCATCCCCTATTAACGATCCCCGTGGCAGCGCCGACGCACCTGTGACGAGCGACTACTTCTCTGATGCTGCTTGGACGGGCATGTGGTCCATCCAGCATTGGAACAATAGCGCCCTCATGAACGGAGACTCGGGCGTCACTGGGAGCGATGCCACGGTACTCATGGTAAACTCGGCGAACAACATCTACTTCGACAAAAACACAGATCCGCGCGCAGGGTCCCAGACGTACATGGTGATGCGAACTATGCGCCACGATACTTTCCAGTCGGCTGCTGAGATTGATTCCGTCTCTCTCGGCTATCGATACTTGTCAATTCGCATATACGCACGTACTAAGGGTGCTCCTGGAGCAATCACGGCCATGTTCACATTTCGGGGGGCACCGCAACTCGCTCAAGTGCAAGAGGCCGACCTCGAGATCAGGACAGTCGATCCGAAATGCTCCATCCAGTACACCAATCAGCCCTCTTGGAATGCGACAGGAGATATCCCCGAGGCTACCCGCAACGTCTCGGTTCCGAACCGTGTGGACTGGTCGCATTGGCAGTATCACCGAATGGACTGGACGCCTGGTTCTACGAGCTGGTTTGTTGACGGCCAACTCATGTCTTCCATCCAGTTTCAGGCACCTCGAGACGCAAGTCGTGTGATGTTTAATAGTTGGAGCGATGGCGGTAGCGTATGTAATATTGTGAATTACTTTCCCCCCTTCTGACATGTTCCTGGATAGTGATTTCACAAGTCGGACTCATTGTGAAGTTGTCGTTCCCGAGACATGTTTCGAGCCCTTGAATACCCCTATCTTACCTAAAGAGGTAATTGCTAACCCAGGTTGTAGTGGAGCGGCAATATGACTGCCGGTTTATCGGCAGAGATGCAAATTCAATGGATTGACATTGTCTACAATTCGACGGACCCGACATCAGGAAATTCTTCCACTAACCCCGGCGCCAGAGGACATTGCGCAAACACGTGCAGTATCGATCTGACCTCGAAGACGGGCACCCCAGTGTTGATCTCCGGACCTCAAGGTATGTAATGTACCTACTGATCCTGTTGTTTACATTCCTTTACTTGCTATCTAACATGACACGCAGCATCTGGTGCACCAGGAGCTTGTTCTTCGGCCAAGTACGGTCAATGCGCTGGAAAGACGTGGAATGGATGCACGGCTTGCGCTTCTGGGTCGTCTTGCAAATTTCAAAACGATTACTATTCTCAATGTTTGTGATGGGTTTAAATTCAATTCATGTTCAAACTGACCGATGTTGGTTACCTTGCTGATGTTAACATAAATATATACAACTATCATGAGAGAGGATATAATAACGTGATATCAAGGTCAACACGCCTAACTCAAGTCTCTAGCTGTCACATATATAATATTTAGCTACGTTGGTATCTCGCGGCATATCTAGAACAGGTTAAACATGGAGAGTTTTGGTCTCTTAAGCCATCGCAGACTTATATTCACAACTTTCTTCTATCTCGAGCCTAGGTAAGTACACAACGTGCGATGTGTTGATCATCATCCACCCATAAACTTCAAGCATGCCTTAATGTCACTAAAGTATATTCAGGAATTCGAAGCAGGGCTGCTGGAAGGCTAGTAAGTTAGGATAATACGACTCTGGCCGTTCATTTCAGCTAAGCTGCGGCAGAAGATTACGTAGAATCAATTTATTGTATTAATACTAGACCCTCCCACTATCATGACGCATCTCATAAAAGGTGATTTGCCATATTACACGTTTATACCACTTCCACTGCTAAAGGTCAACCGTCTCAAAGAGGGGGGGGGGGGCTGCAATATAGTCAAATCAAATCTGTGATACGCATCCTCTTTGGACAAAGGGCAATACTTTCTTATCTCCCACATCACTTTCATACGTAGTTTTAATTTATGAGTAGTCGGAATGAAAGGTCTGATCTTACCATTCCCCCTCAACGTAAGTCATTTTCCTCCCGGCTCATCGGCGGCAATAATATACGCGGGGCTGTCTTCTGAGCTGGATGGATTGTCATTCCTGATTAGTATATTGTGGAAATACACTTCAAGACTTCCGTGTTCAGTGAACGTGACCCAATTACCGAATAACTTTATATTGTACGCAGGTATGTGGGTGGTTTGTCTTAGTTGAGTCGTAAGGATTACTCAGAGTGTGATCTTCCCGCATAGTGGCGACCAGCCATGCCGCCATGGGTTGGGCGTGGAACCGGTTTCTGCTATCGTATCATCGATCGCCCAACTGGCTATGCATATAATCCTTGGGAGGATCTATTTTGAAAATCACACCTTGATAAGTGTGAGCATTCAAGGTCGTGGTTTACTAGCTCGATGCCCAGAGGGACACGCAAAATACGCAGAGATCTAAATTTAAATCGTACGTGAAGATCGGTGGCACACATTGAATGCTTATCGTGGATGACGTTTATTTAAGCTGTAATTTCTTGCTGTTATATAAAAAGTCGGTATGATAAAGGACATGGCTGCGTAGTACATGCATTTTTGCTTATTCTGTAATCTTTCGGTGAGATGCTACGTGCATCTATAGAATAGGGGTTCGGGCAGGGATTTATGGAGGGACTGTAGTTATGCCTGGTCACACCGCTGCGAACAGTTTGTAAACGTTTTATCAGATCAGGAAATTGTCTGCGATAAATATGATACATACCACAAACCTCAAACGCGACAACGATGGAACACTGCGCAATTACTACCCAGTAATTTCATATGGAACCTTGTTCGGGGAACCACATAGAAAACCCGTTCTCGTGGCGCAAATCCATGCAGGCTCAGGTAGCTCACCGCACATCCTCGTATGACTAAGTTGAAACTGGGCGTGGGGGTTTCTCGTGGGTATGTCTCCTCAGCGTAAGGCGACCTTGGAGAATACTCGAGGAGAGCAGGAGCCCCGCGGGCATGCGGCATGCGAAGGACGGCAATTCCTATAAAAGTCTAGAGACGGAAAAGCAGCGTGATATCCTGGTAAATAACGCGGAAATAATTCTTCCTGTTCGGTTCTGATCGATGTGATCGACTTACCTGATAGGGCCGGCAGATCGTGAAACCTACGTGATGACGCTCGTCCAATGGTCGTGGTCGCGCAACTCCTGCCCTGAAAGCAATGCGTATGTAGCAAAGACCATGCGACGGGAGTACCCGAGGCCCTGTCCATAAGAACTAGGTCGCGAACCGCCGGATACCCGATCCGGTACCAGGGGGACGCCAATCCTAGCCTGGCGCTCTCCAGTCTACCAATCCTCGTCGGCACCGGTGGTACGGTACTGGACACTGAGGGAACCCATGCCGCAATAGCCGATGTGGCTTTGTGGCTTTGTGGTTCGGTTCATGCCATGTGCCCATGACAGTTTTCCGAGGGGGTTCTCCTCTTTCGACATTCTCGCTCTGTCAACCCTATCTTGGCTCTTTTGAATTGCGCGTCCTCTAGCCGACCTCCTCTGAGTTCTTGTGCGAGAGAAAAAAGCAAAAGAACCTTTCGATTTCCGGTAAGGCAGACAGACATTAGCTTGGGAGTTCTGGGCGCGTCTGCTGCCGAACCTTGGTAGGACTTCGGACGGATTGATCCCGTCTTATCTTGTGGTCGAGGAGCAAAGAAGAAGAATAATACATCTCTTGTTGAGGTTTCTGCAAAATTCAACTGGCTCAGAGGAATTATTAACCAGCCGCTGTCGCCCTCGTGGGATTGACGGGCACCCTCTTTTCAGTGCTGACTGCATACACAACAACTGAACGCATCTGCGCATTTCCCAGGCCTTTGCCACGCAGCCGAGGCAAACGCGAACCCCACGCTGTTCTATGCACGTTGTTTGGTGGGTGCCGGCATGCTTGCATCGCATCAATTCGCCCCCCAACATGACGGCGTATTTTAAATAGCACAGGTGTATTCATACAAATCAAGTCTCGTATTCTGTGAGTGTTGGGCGAGGGACAGAAGAGGGGGGGACCGACGACTAGATTTGATCACAAGTCCGCAGTTGGCCCCCTTTTGTTACCTTATAATGAGATAATCTATAGGTGGAAACCTCCTCCGCATTCTACGGGACTCGTGGGGAAAATGGTAGCAAACATCCATGCAACACGTTGCTCTTCCTTTGCTGTGGGGGTCATCCGATTCCCGTTTGTGTGTTTGGGTTGGGGGTTGGGGGGAATCGTCGATGATCTCTGCATGATTATCTGACTGTCGTAGCCTGGAAGAGGCTACACGGCCGTGAAGGAAGGATACTTAGACGATCGTAGGACCAGAGGATGAGGCCTTTTTCTGCTCGACATCTTCGATGTAAGCCCTAATTCATAGAGTTGCCCAATCTGGACTCGTCAAACTCCCCCGTCACGCGACACAACCCGAGAGCCTTGCCGTGTTTCTACCATTCCTTCATCTATAGCCTGTGTCATCATATCACGGTTATGAATGCCCCCTGGGAACCTTTCGAGATGCATTCGAAACCGCTAGTGAGAGCTAGACAGAAGAGGGGAAAAACGCCCGAGGGTAAAATTCCTGGCCTGCTTCGTCGCCACTCACTCTTTTCGTGATAGGAGTCTCCGCAATCGCAACACGAGGCGCAACTTATATGGTTAATAGCCCACCAGAAGTCATCCTATTACCCAACTACGTTGCAGTCATACTAGGTTCGTGAGACAAGGAGGTCAGACCGATCCGGCGAGGCAGCGAGGTAAGCAAACAAATTCAACCCTGGCCGGGGTCAGAAAACCAGGTCGCTGACACCTGGTTGCCGAAAGGGATCCTCCCTGTCTGCATGGTGGTGGCGGCGGCGGCGGTGCTATTGCTAATACTGGCGAAATAGGTATGTGTATGTGGTACTTCTGACAATAACATACCTACCTACCTCATACCCGAGGCCCTGTAGGAAAATGCTACCGTTTGGTGCATGGCATTCTCAACTCGGACGAGTGTACGTACGAGCTAGGGCGTAGACAGATGCTTGGGCGTTGGGTAGATAGCGCGACAAACGCTGGGTGACGATCGTATCGTGCGATTATTCTTTGCATCTTCTCGTAGCAACCCCCCAAAAAGGCGGCCACCCCGGGGGGCCGATTAGCGCGGCTGGCCCTGCAGGTCCGGACTGCGGGGTACAGGGCTAAGGAAGAGAAAGCTCGGGGGATCTACAAGAGACTGCATGTTATGGCGGATGACCATGGCCTCGAGATGCACGATGCGAAAGGGTCTTGTGTTTCCTTGCTGTCGTGCCTGCGAGTGTCTCGGGTGATGAACGTGTTTCCAATGGGTAAAAGTTGCGAAGTTCGGTCATGTAGAACGACATGCGATGTGCCGTCATGGATGTGAGTGTGCGCTGGGTTGTGGGTTGGGGTAATGTGGCAGCGTGGATCATGCGTGATGCTGTGGCAGAGCAGAATTGGTGGCGTTTGCACCAGTCGGAAATAAGAGGGTGGGTGTATTGGGTTCTAACCTCCATCGCCTACTATCTGAGTCTCGCGATATTGCAAAGAAACGACTTTGGGGTCCATTGGATTTTCGGCATCAAAACAGGCCATTACACACCTTCTTTGACGGCACCTGTAGCTTGTAGGGTTTCTTGTAAGTGTAGGTAGTACTATCATGAACCTATATCGTACAAGGGAAGAGACGAATACCTACACACAAGGCGGGATGTGGCCATGAGAATCCTCGCGGATCATATTCATCTTAAGATCTACATAGTCTAGCCTTTTGACATATTACCTAACTCAAAGCTATAGGTAGGTATTCGAACGTCCATTTTTAGAAGCTTCCCAGCTGAAGCATCCTCCACCAGCGATCAAAGGCAGCTGGTAAGTCTGTGTCCGTGCCTAATTTTTGCGCTATTCCGTCCAGGTAACGCCTTTCAAACTTGCAACGCCAAGTGTGTGGTCCACTCGATAGCAGGGACCCATTGAGCCCCATGTTTCTTCCTACCGTAACTCTCTAGCAGTGCCTCTTCCCCAAACTCCCAATCCCCGGATCTCCCTTTAGTCCAGGTTCCGCTCTAGAGCCATCACTTCTTCGAACCCATTAGTAATCATGTCCAACTGCTCGCCGCTTGGCAATCCACACGGCTTTCTAGGTTCCCCGCCATATCCCTCCAAGTGCTGCAAAGCAGCCTTCACACCAGCGAAGCCGGTTTGGATGGCGATCCAATCGGCCTTGGCAACGATGGCTTGCAGCCTTCTCGCCTCCTTCAGCTCACCAGCTTGGAATAGCTCGCAGATTCGCACACAGGCCCGAGGCACTAGGTTGGCAGTTCCTGCGATGGTGCCGTGACCACCCACGACGAGACCTTGCAAAATGAAGTCTGCGCTGCCTCCCGCGACGAAGAAACTGGGCTTGGCTCCATCAACGATACGAGCCAATTTCCCCGTGTTTCCGCAGGTGAGTTTGACGCCGTGAACGTTAGAGTGCTTAGCAATCTGGAGAATGGTGTCGGAGGAAAGGTCCAGACCAGAGCAGGCCCCAGGATAGTTGTAGATCACAAGTGGGATCGGGCTAGAATCGGCGACATCATAGAAATGCTGGACGATTTTCGAGGTGTTGAGAATCCCGCCATAGTAGGCAGGGGGCAGTATGATGGCATGGCTAGCACCGGCGCTGGCAGCATCCCGACATAGCTGAATTGTCTCGCGGGTAGATTGCGCCCCACAGCCGGCGATGAGAGGCATGAGATGGTGGTCTGACTGGTCCAAGGCAGCCCGTGTAGTCTTAATGACAAGGTTGCGCTCTTCCCTGCTCAGATGAACCGCCTCTCCATTCGAGCCATGCACGACAAGGCCGGCAACACCAGCCTCAGCAAGGCGAATGGCGTGGCGTTGAGTTGCTTCTAAGTCGATATCATCATTCTGTTTGAAGAAGGCCACGGTGGGAACATAAACCCCGTCGGGCAGACTGCGGGTTGTCTCTAGAAAGTCCGTCATCGGGTACGTTAGATGTAATAGAAATCTGGGGAGCCGATGTAGTGAATTTGACAGTGGAAGAAAAGACTGCAAAAGTAAACGTCAAGATTGTGATAAAGTAGGCTGGTAGATGTGCAGGGAAATAAGAAATCACCTAGTTTACGTGAGGCACTACTAGGATTCACGAAAAAGACAGATCGATGAAGGAAGATGGGGCAGTTTAGCTAGGTAGGTGTTGGTGCTATGGGAGGGGGCGGTAGAAGTATGAGTGAACCCTCGAGTCAGGGGGGCAATGGTGACTTATATACCTCGACAATTTCAGGAAGAGAGATGGAACCTTGGGTGTTATGTTAGGTGTTTGCTTCATCCGAGCCGACTAGGCCACCTGCCTCCTAGGTGGAAGGGTAGTGGAAGGCAAAGACTAAGTGAGACTAAGCACAAGACTAGCCATCCGATCCTCCTTTGGACTGGACAACCCAATAGGCTCGCAGAAGTTGCAAGCACTGGCCGAAAGAGCCGCCTAGTACATGTGGATGCACTTAGTCAACTCAAAGTATTACTGGCAGGGCCTGATGGGCTCGACTAGGTAATAATCAAGAAGCTACCTAGGTACTGATCAAGGGCCATGGCAAGTCGTATATGTGCCAACGTGGGGGGTAAAGCGTCATGTGCTTTGCTGAGCTTTCCCCCTGAGCAGGCTCTGAGCAGGGGAACCAAGTTCGACCAGGTTCGACAAAGCCGAAGAATGAGATATGATTGATTGTACCACCAAGGAGCTGTCCGTGGCTTAGATGCACTTTTGACAGTGGCACGGAGAACCGAGAAACGCCAGGCCTACGCTGCGTGGTGCCTTGGGTGCGCAGCTTGTTGATTGGTGATTGGCTCCTGTGGTCAGGCAGGCACGAGAAAACGGAACGAGATGCGTCTGACGAACCTGGTGATTCTATTTAGGTCCTCTGGTCCTCTGGTCCTCCGCGCACCCATCTCAGGGTTCAGGTACATGTAGTCAAGACAATTGTGGAGCTGGCAGTAGGAGTACCGCAGTCTTGCATCTTGTTGGACGAACATATGGGGCGAATAATCCATGTAGGGTATGGTATTGGAACATGCGGTGAAGCTTTTTTTTTTTTCCTTGATGGAAGAAGTGAAAATGAGGGGACACTTCTGGGCGGTGGAGAAGAGGGCCCTCTAAGCTTAGCTGCGTGGGGGAACTCAGCGCATTCCGGGGCTCGCTAGCCCCCGTATTAGCCCTGCTGGAGCCCTTCTTCGCCTCCCTAGCCTCATGCGACGCCCAACTGCGTACCTAAGCCTGCGTAACCTGCGTAACCTTAGATGGTAGGTACCTCCTTAGCTAGCCCCGGGGAGGCGACAAAAGAGGAATACAACATCATTGAACCCCCACGAGCTGCACGAGTTTCTGAGCAAACCTAAAACAATGATCGATCCATGCAAACGCCCTAGCGCCGTCCGGCTCCATTTTTATTCCGGCTTCGACTTTGGGGTTACCCCCGACCT
The DNA here is from genome assembly GCA_022578845.1 of Hypoxylon cercidicola. Taxonomy (NCBI): domain Eukaryota; kingdom Fungi; phylum Ascomycota; class Sordariomycetes; order Xylariales; family Hypoxylaceae; genus Hypoxylon; species Hypoxylon cercidicola. The sequence continues at coordinate 2,492,138 of MU399495.1, read as the reverse complement.
ATCCCGACTGCGAACTCTGGCCTTTCTTGCCCAGCCACGCTGCCACGTCCCGGGCGCCTTAGAACGTCTTGAGATCTTCCACCGCCCTGACTGAGGGCTTCACCGCGTTATCCAGCCAGACAGGAGAACGTAAGGCGGGGATTCGGAGGTCATACCTCGTAACCTCTTATGCCTCGTGCTCCTACTCCTGCTATATCAACGACGAACACGACGCTACAATCTTACCAACCCTTATGCAAGATGTACAACTGATACATAGACCACGCCAGCTCAGCAATCTAGCGTGAACAACACTCATAGGCCTCCAATGGCTCCGGAAACGTATGTCGGCTCCGGAGTAGACCCAAGCGATTCCGCATGTTAGTATTATGTCACCACAGCCAATGGTTACTTAGATAATAAATTCAGATTCTGAGACAAATATTGACGTCGTGCTCGGTCATCCATTGTCCCGGTCCCTCGTTTCCGGGGACTCGATTTGGTAGACCGAACAGTCCGGGCTAAGATTTCAACGACATTGGACTGAGGAGTTCCCTCCTGCCGACATCCCACGACATCTGACCACAGGGCTGCGAGGAAAACCCGGCGGCCTGGCTCAGGGTATCTGTCTAGGGGCGTGAGCGCGTGCTACGTACTCTTGGCAATCTATTCGTCGACTTCTATCATTGGGCCAGCCAACGCCTCGTTCCAACCCCCAAGGTTTCTCTCGTACCATTCATCTTAATAATGACGAAGTCGGTGTTACTACATATGTAGTTGCCGAGTTGTGGCAGTTCCCTGTCGGAAAGCTCTGACGTCCCCTTCTGACCATTTCTTCCGCATCGTAAGACGCATTCAACTAGGGCTAGATTCCTAAACGGCTTTACTCACGTGAGGACCCTCAACGGTGGGGGTCCGTCGACACGATCGACACAGGGGATAGAACGATTTATTCCCGGCAGCCCTTCCATCGGAAGAGGTCAATTATTGGTCCAATCGTTTGTACCACGTCGAATCTTGGCTCCTTTTCCTTGTTACCGTGCAATTGAATTGTCCAAACCTATGATAAGTAGGAAGGAGTTGTGTAGGTACTACGAACTATTCGAATAGTTACGAGGTGAGGTGTGCATGCATATGGAAGTACCTAGGGGAACTACTAATCATGCAAAGTGCATATCCTCCTGCTACTACTACGGGTCACCGAGTGATATTCTTTCCAGGCTCCGTTATAAGATGTCTAGGTTACCTTCCTACCTACCTAGTCTGACTTCGCAGCTTCATCCCCGTACGAGGACCAACTAGTGCATACCGGACGAGAACTAATCGGTGCGCGCCGGACGGACTTTGGCCGAATTCGGAAGCATCGGAATGAGATCCGTCCGGCCGGAGTCCCATACTCGGTAAAACTTATAACACTCGGTCTCTTTCTCCCCATACACGGAAAAAAGCAAAGGCTTATGGTGGAATTCGCAGATACGCCTTGTGCATCAGACTAGTAGGGTCAGCAACTATATGGGGAAACGTACCAATTGGAATCGAGCCGCCGTAACCTTGCAGCATACTTTAATGATGATGTTATAGTAAGCAGCCAATAACGCTTTACCGATATAGCTGTAGCTATTGTTTAAACTCTAAGGATGCTAATATATGGTCTTCGGAATAGACAGCTGAGCATTCGGAGTAACATGAGAGGCTAATTGACTAAGGCATGGAACTTGTTTTGATATCTTTACCCTTAGACAGATAGTTTTATCAGGCGAGGGAAATGTTAGCCGTAGAGATAAGAAAAATACAAATGTCGAAATGAACTCGCCATGTCTTTTTGGTAAAATTGCATGTCAAGCCATGTGTACGCAAAGGTAACTCTTTATAACTTACACCCACCGTGATAGTAAATTTGGTAGGTAAAAGTTGGTGGTCAATGTAAGCATCTCATGCTGCATCCGATGGGTCACTTGTCAGGGGCTCGGCCCTGAATACTGCCATGAAGTGTCCCACGTGCATAGATACCTAGCCACGACGTCTCGTTCTAGAACGCATCTTGCAATGGACCAAATTAATGCATAGGTGTAGTTTAGATCGATTATTTATGATGTTAGTTAAAGATGTTGAACAGAAATAAGGATTTCCGTCATGCGGGTAGGTAGATCCTTAAATCACTTTAATTACTTTATGATTCCAAGAAGTAACTCGTGGATTCTAGCATGATTAGAGAGCTGACTTCGATCACGGACTACTTTCAACCGGGTCATTCACCACAATTCAGTGAAGTTTGCCAGTGCCATACACTATACGGCCGTGGGACCCGTTGAGACAGTCTTCCTCATAACAGTATGGGAATGTCACGGCTGAGAAGTAAAGTACTATGTATTGCTTCTTCAATTTTATTGCGGCTCGTAAAATATGTGTTGAGTGGCTGACTTGTCCCAGTATGTGCCTGGATATACATATACGTTTTTGCTGGCAGAATGAACACATCGACATCTAGTACGTAGACCAGGACGCTATACCTAGGGCAAATATATGATGATACACAAGAGGTTGAGGACAGAAAATCTAGACTGCTGGGTAAACGATAAGTAGGAAGTGGAACCACAGTGCCTAGCTTTGGGTATAGTCCACAAACGGTTATATTTGGCCGCTGCCGTATCGGTCTTTCTGATTACTCATATCACACGGTTTGGTAGTGGATTCTATAGCAAAGGGGGAAACTACGCAGCTTGAACTGGCTGAACGCATCCAGGTAGTCTTCCCAAGAGCACTCGCACGTTTGATACTTTTCCCTTCTCCCCCGCATCCTCAATGCCCGAAAGATCGATACCTTAGGTATGCAATGACGTCGAGCCCATCCGAATAGTGCCCAAAGCGCCAAATCCAAACCGTGCACGAGTAACTGAGGAAGTCGCGACGGCACGTGAAGCCTGGACAAACGTACTGTTTGCTTGCAAGTCTGTGCTCGAGTTTCCTCAATATTCCTATTTATTCTTCCTCGATCCATCTTCTACTAATTCTTCCACTTATACGCCAATCCACAGCTTCCTGGAGTTGTTACTAAATTCACACACCTCACAAGAAACTATACCTACTAGACATCGTCTTTAAGTCATCTTGCTTCCTTCATACACTCTACTACACTCCATTACACTCCACGTTTATCCTCTAGGCCACCCCATTCATACATCCTTTGTTCAAGACTATTGAACCCCGTCCATCCCTAGTCTGTAATCTTGCCTGTCATGGCTGAGTACGCTTGTACCCTCACGTCATGTACACGGGATGTCTGTGTAATCCACGGCCGCCCGTCAGCTGCACAGTTGGATGCTCGTCGTCCACACAAAGTCGGAGGCTATGACCCGGCTAATCCTCGACAACTTTGTGAGTTGCCGAACTGTGCTGTGCATCGGCAAGCAAAGAAGGTCTTCGCGCTTTTTCTGTCGTCTCTGCAGAAGAATCCTCCTGTTGAGCAGGAGCATGATGCCACGGCATCTTTCCAGATGAACACACCTATTGACGCTGGGGTTGGTGCTATAGCACACATCCAGATGAACCTTCCTTCCCAGACATCTATCCAGGTGGACCTTCCTGTTAACGATGAGCACGGCATTGAAGCACCTATCCAGGTGAACCATGTTCAACAGGAGCCCCAGCAGGACGACCCAGAGAATCCCGAGCATGTACGCAACTCGACAGACAGCCAAGAGCCGGACTACTCTGGCCAGCCCTGCTCTAATCAGCCCGAGCTGAACAGTTCTGGCCAGTCCTTCTCCGACCAGCCGGAACTGGACTCCTCTAACCAGCCCGGACTGGACTTCCTTAACCAGCTGGAGCCAGAGGGGCCTCCCAATAGAGGCTTCCAATATCCGTCGAGCGACAAGTTCTTCACGCCACCCGATTGGTACATCAACAAGCTCGTGTACGGAAACCGTGGTCGTTGGGCCCCTTACACCCCCCCGAACAAAGATTATGTTAGCCAAATATATGCTGACGAGGAGGAACGTGAGATTGCGATAACCGCACATGCCGCCGAGGCGAGACTACGCCATAATGACTTCCTGCCGCATATGTTCATGTACGGGATTCGCTATGCGCCAAAGCGGGGAGCAGACCTCATGTCGAGTTCCGAATCACGAACAATCCTCATCAGCGGACTGAGCCCTTCTATCAGACTTAGCACCATCATGTCAAAGGTGGTCGGTGGCAAGATTGTCTCGATCAACTCGACTGTCCTGGGATCGGAGCTTATGGTGTTTATCGAATTCATCGACTGCAAAAGTGCTAGATCTTGTATGGAGTATAGCGCACTTAACTCCGGGATCGATCACCCGGGTCGGGTTTCGCTGGTTGAGTCCCCCAGCTATCCTATTTCCCTCGAACTGGAGGATCATCTCCGTGAAGGGTGCACTCGGCATGTGGTGATTCGTGATATGGATATGGAACGCGCCGGAGGCTTTCTCCACAGCTTCAGCCAGATGCAGCCCAACCCGGAGCATATCTTAGAAGACGTCTGGGTTGACATGGAAGACAGAGAGGGTATCCGCTGCCCCATCCTCTGTGTTCTATTTCGAAGCGTTTTCAAGGCCGTCAAGTTCTTTTGCAGCATCCACCGACACAAAGAAATGGCCGAGCTGCTCAAAATCCAGCCGTCATCTGTCGTCTTTGCGAGGGACCCCTGCGACAGCCCGTCAGAAGTGTTCAACACAGGAGGAGGGCAGTATGCCAGCCTTCTAGAAGACTGGATTTCTAGCTTGCCACATACACATGTGCCTGTAAAACAACCTGCAGCTGCAACCGAGCTCGGATCAAACAGCCATGACGCAGATGCCGCATTGAAGAAATCGGCCAGCTTTTCCGGACTGAAACAGCAGTCCTCTCTCGGCCACAGTCGCAGTTACAGCTTGTAACTACCAACCACCTTGCCTTCAACCACGTTATCACTAACATTTTCAGAATTAGCAAAAGTGCAGATACATGCACAATGGCAAGTAAGAATTCGGACAAGAAGCAACAGCCCATCCAGGCTACCAACAACATGTCCACCGTCGGAGGCAACCAAAGCTCCGAAGCTCTCTCTGTTTCTCATTCCCAAGCAGTCGCATCTTCCTCCCAACCATCCGATCCTCGTACAGAGTCCCATCTGTCCAAACCCGAGCAATCCCATACCGACTCAGACGCCAACGAAGAAGACACCGGCCTCATACCCAAATACATGCTACCCCAGAACGACCCCGCGTATACCGAGCTCCTCAACCGCGACCACTCCGACCTCGTCAGCAGGGCCGAGGCCATGGCCATCTTTCGCAAGCAGCCGTCCCATACCTACTCCAAGGAAGAGATCCGCGCCCGCTACAGCGCCTTCTTTCCCGTTCGCGACATGATGGCCGCCTGGAAGCGGGGCGATATGGAATACGATCCCGATGCCGCCAACAAGCAAACGGACGAGGACGGAAAGAGTGGCGGTCAGGAGTAAACCACTCCGACGTGTCTGCGCTCTCGTGGTTTCGATTTTTTCCCCTTTACACCATGCGACTATTAATTTCCTTTCGTCTCTTTCTTACATTCTACGGTTGCCAAAACGCCGTCTCCGGCGACAACAAGTCCCGATACAACGCGGGAACGTATCGCTCTTCTCTAGTTTCGATCTTGCAACATGGCTTCGCAGCTCGATCTAGTGCGGCAATGCGGCGACCATCTGCTTTCTTTTTACGGCTCGGCATCTGGCTTTTCTTCATCGCTGTCCACATCCATCTTAGTTAACCCATATCGCGGTACTCGAGAATCGGGATGATTTCTAGGTAAGTGTCATAACTCACTACAGATGCTATCTCTTACTGCATTTCCCCGTATCTTCTTGTTTTGCCACGACTACACGAACATGGCTAACTCGTCTCAGATCAGACCAAAGGACCGGACGACGGGTATAATTGCTTTCCTTACGACCTCGCTATACCATTTCCCTTCTTTCCACTTCGGTTTTCCTACGGCAACAGGCGGACATCTCTGGGCTACATCAGTGCATTCGGAAGCATGGATGGGAATCTGCATGTGCGTTTCTTTAGAAGCATATTGCGGAATGGGAACAGCGCCAGAGGTCTAGGCAGATTTGCAGATAGCTGCCATTAATACACAATTGCGTCGTCTTTCACTTCTTTGCGCGTATCCGCCTATCGATGGCTTAGCATGGCTTCGTGATTCTCGTGACTACAAGGCATTGGATAGGATTAGCAAGGTGTTTGGTACTCCAATGGCATCGACGAAACAATGCTTTAGCTAGCTGCCTAACTACTTCCGTGACTGCATTTTCTCACTTCTGAGAAGACAATTAAGCGTGAATCCAATGCGTACCTGGGAGGTAGCTAAGGGATTAATATGGTATTCCTAAACACCAACTCCTATCCATGCTCTGCCGCACCAAATATGCATCTTTCCGGAACGATCCAAGTTTCCGGATCACAATTGATCTCTCTTATCGCCATTATTATTAATAGCTGCGGTAAGGTCTCTCAAGAACTTGGCTGAGAGCTCCTCTGGCCGGGGCTTCGGAGACTTCTTGCTCTCCGTCGCAACTACGAGTATCTCCTCTTGGCCGTCGCTTTCTTCCTCATTCATGAGATCTTCACCCAGATTGTGTATTACTTCGTCATCACCTTCGAACGCCTCCATTACGCTCGAGTACTTCCTTTTTAACAGGCGCTTAGGTGGAGCTTTGCTAGGCGTACCGCCATTCTTGGCCGGAGAGTCGTGACTGCGGGTGGATTTCTTTTTCTTCTTCAAGTACCGCTTGACCAGATGGGGTGGGATGTTATCCTCGGGCTCCCACGTGGGATTCTGGTCCGCAGGCCATTCACCTTCCCACCGCACCTTGAAATAGCGCTCATGTCCGCCGTCTTCCGTCTCAACTATCCTGTCGCCTTCCAGGCGGTCCACGACCCATACCTGTTGCTTCTCCTCCGCCTCCTTCGGAATGTGATGGGTTTTCGGCTTCTTTTCCGGGCGTGATGATCCTTCGCGCTCCTTGTGATTCTGCAGCTTGTTCAGCGGAGACTCTGGACCATCTGCCGCTGCTGTGTTTCCTGGTGACTGCGACGATGTTAAGGGCCACCTGCCAGAGCTACGTGCCGCGGGAGTGAAGCCGTGGTTGGGGATCAGCATTGTTCTAGATACAGGCGGAGCTGATGCGGGGGGCTCGTATGTTCCGTTCATGGAGCGTGGCCACGAAGGGACTGGGATGGGTGTTGTTGAGTGTTTGCCGTCGAACGACTTCGAGTGTGGAATCTCATTGTTTGACCCGAGTGGTGCAGGGGGAGGTATAGGGATGTTAGAGTGTTTCCCGTCGAGTGGTTTCGATGGAGATATCCTTGTATCTAATTGAGATGGTGGAGGAACCGGGATCGGTGTCGTGGATATTCGACCGCTAATCGCCTTGGGTGGCAATGGTTTGGGTGGGAACTGCTTGTTCGACCGGAGTACCTCGGGTACCGGGACGTAGCTGGTAGACGACTTCACCGCAAGCTTGCCGTTAACGTGCTTGAACAGGGTCGAATCTTTGTTTGGCCAGAGATTTTGCGCGTACGTTCTGATCTCGGCGGACGTAGACGTAGACATGACCTCGGGGATGCTATCGGGCAGTAAGTCGTCGCTTTCTTCGTTATTATCTACATCCATGTGGTCGACTTCACTATTATCACCACATAGTTGCCTATATATGGCGTTGTCCGCGTCAGCCTCGTCTTCGTCCATGTCGATCGCCAGCTCTGTAGTACGCTTCTTCTGCGGCGTGGATAGTGACGGCCCAGATGTGCCAGCAGGGGGCAATGGGACTTCGATATCCGTAGGACTGTTGAGAATAGCCCGTACCGCGAGCCGACGTGCCTGAAGCATTGCTTTGCTTGGCCGGCCGCGTCTCTTCTGGCCGGGTACCGTTGGCGTGCCTGGCGTCGTGGGAGTAGTCGTCGCATTCGTCGCATTGATGGACTTTGCTTTCTTCGCTGCAGCTACTTTCGCCCTCCGCCTCTTCTCGGCTTCTTTCCACTGCTCTTCCTCATCTCTCTCTAGTGAGGCTCTATATTCAAAGTCTTCCACGGTCCTCTGTGAAACGTAATCGTACACCTCGGTCGCGAGGATAGCTACGCGAGCCGCGGGCAGGTCTGACCATCCCACCAAATAGTACATCAGTAGCTTCGGCTCGCCATTGGCAGTTGTGCTAGGTAAAACGCGCTTGTCAGTTATAAACGCGTTTGAATCGTTTTCGGGTACGAGCGTGAGAGGTGCTAATGGGGGGCCGTCGCCGGGCCTGTAAGGTCGAGGTTTGAAAGACACGGGTATCTTCAGCTGTACCCTCTGACCTCTTTTACGGTCCATGAGGGCTATCTAGGAATGTGCCACAGGAAAGTCGTGTTGTGGAGAGAGGGAAGACGCTGTGATACGAGATGGCGCGTTTTCTCCAGGGTAGGTGTGCCGGCTAGCTTGCGACCATATTTCGGAACCATGGAGGGCTCGGCGCAGTCGCGTACTATGAGATTCTTGAGTGACAAGTCGTCTTTTCATCCGGCTTACAAGCTCGAAAACGACGTGACATGGTTTTTGGGGCTTTTAGGTCTGTAACTAAGGAGATTGGTAACTTCCAAGGTACCTACCTCCTGGTAGGTAAAATTAAGCACTTAACACTTGGGCTGGTTTCGTCTTGTTCGGTTCGGGAACCCGCGTTCCTGAGTGCATGTGCATCCGCTATTAGTAAATGTTTAGGTACCACGCTTAGGTACCGGGCCTTACCGCTTTCCCTTTCCAATACAGGGCGCTTTCTGCCATTGTGTCATTTTTATGACTCAGTTGCCCCTCCCCCTCCATATCAAAAAAATCCAGAGCTTACGGCTCACATCCCACTAGAGCTCCTATTAATCGCAGTAATCGCATCAGTACACCAACCGAGTCTATACCAGGCGCGTGCAAGCGATTACGATCATATTCACAAGCAAACAAAGCTGCCATTATGAGCGCAGCTCCTACTCCGTCACTGCTCCCCCAGCCGGGGAAGCAGAACGTTTTAATCACCAGCGCTCTGCCCTACGCCAACAACGTCCCCCATCTTGGCAACATCATCGGTAGTGTTCTAGTAAGTAAACCAGACACCGGTGCTGCACTCTCAGACGAAGAGAACTAACGCGCCCATCCTAACAGTCTGCCGATGTCTTCGCTCGTTTCTGCAGAGCACGTGGTTTCCCGACACTGTACATCTGCGGCACCGATGAATACGGTACGGCTACCGAGACCCAAGCCCTGGCCGAGGGCGTCGACCCTGCCACCTTGTGTAATAAATACAATGCCATCCATCGCGATATATACGCCTGGTTCAAGATCGATTTCGACATATTCGGCCGAACTCCTACTCCCCAACACACCGAGATTGTTCAAGATATGTTCACGCGACTCTGGGAGAACGGCTTTATTGAGCAGCGAGAAACCGAGCAGGCTTACTGCCCTACTCACTCCTCTTTTCTAGCTGATCGCTTCGTCGAGGGCGAGTGTAGCTTGTGTCACGCAGCTGGTGCCCGCGGAGATCAGGTACACCCCACACCTCGACTAATATCATTATCCTTAGCACTAATTCATCCGACAGTGTGACGCCTGTGGAAATCTTCTCGATCCCTTGGAGCCGGCTGAGGACACCAAGACAGAGTCTGGGGAAGATAAAAAAGCCACTGGCTGGTTGATAAACCCTCGTTGCAAGCTAGATGGTACCACACCAGAACGACGCAAGACCAAGCACCTTTATCTCCGCTTAGATGCACTGCAGCCAGAGATCAAATCCTGGCTTGAAAATGCTAGTAATAGCAAGGAATGGAGCTCTAATGCCATTGCAATTACGCAGTCGTGGATCACCGATGGACTTAAGCCCCGTAGCATCACGAGAGATCTCAAATGGGGCGTGCCAGGTATGCCACACCCTTCTAACGAGAAGCAGCTGCTAATTTGGCATCTTGTATAGTCCCTACGAATCTTCCTGGATTATCCGACGAAGATTATGCTGGGAAGGTCTTCTACGTCTGGTTCGACGCCTGCAGTATGTCCTGTTGCGTGACTCATTAACTTCAGTGGGCCTTAACTAATCCCAATAGTTGGATATCCATCAATCACCAAATGCTATACCGATAGAGACGACCCGTCTGGTAAGAACTGGGAAAAATGGTGGAAGAATCCAGACAATGTATCCCTTTACCAATTCATGGGCAAGGACAACGTTCCGTATGTGTATTTTCATGTCAAGTATTTGGATAACCGCTAACTTTCTAAATCAGGTTCCACAGCATCATCTTCCCAGGCTCCCAACTGGGTACACGAGAGAAGTGGACCCAAGTTACGAAACTATCTACCACGGAATATCTCAACTACGAAGGCGGAAAGTTCAGCAAGTCAAAGCAAGTCGGCGTGTTTGGAAACAGCGCAAAAGACACCGGCGTGGGCGTCGATGTGTGGAGATACTACTTGCTGTCGAGGCGTCCAGAAACGAGTGACTCCGAATTCAGTTGGCGGTAGGTCACGGATGAAAGCCATCACATGCCCCATATTTCGACCAAAGTGATGACTAATTGACTGGCGTGCAGAGAGTTTGTTGACGCCAACAATAACGATCTACTGAAGAATCTCGGCAACCTCTGCAATCGCGTTGTCAAGTTCTGCCACGCTAAGTTAAATGCCGTGGTCCCTGACTACCGTGCGTATAAGGACCTGGACAATTCGTTAAATCAGTATAAGGAGGAGGTGAATGCTTTGCTGCAGACGTACATTGCGAACCTAACAGCCACTAAGCTACGAGCTGGGCTTTCCACGATCCTAAGGTACGTCTCCCAAAGCGGTTTGCATACTTGTTGTTTAAGTGATTAACATTGTGTTTGCTCAGCATCTCGGGTGTGGGTAACAAGCTGTTGCAAGACAATAAGCTCAGTAACCAGCTTCTAACCGAGGACCCGGACCGCTGTGGAGCTGTTGTCGGTCTTGCTTTAAACCTTCTACATCTCATCTCTGGTCTCCTGTTCCCGTATATGCCGGGAACAGCGGAATCTATTCTCGAGCAGCTTGGTGTTCAGGGCTCTGGTGACGGACGGTTCTCGATTCCCGACACGTGGACAGCGGACGTGATTCCACCTAACCAGGCCATTGGGGAACCCAAGTTACTCTTCTCTGCCATACCTGTGGAAAAGGCAGATGAATGGCGTGAGGCATTTGGTGGGGAAGAGCTCCGAAAGCAGAAAGCAATCGAGATGGAGAAGGCCGCGGCTAAGAAAGCAGCAAAGGAGAAAGAAAAGGAGAAGAAGCGGCTTAAGAAATTGGCCCAAAAGGCGCCAGCGGAGCAACTGCAGAACCTAAGCATCACTGATGCTGCAGGCAGCCAGCCGTCGCAAAAACCATCAGAACCAGGAGCAGTCTAGATCACTGCGTCGATGTTTTTCTTCGTTGGTGTGCTGTTGATAGTGGGGCGCTGGAATAGAGGTTTCTGCAGAGACAATCATGGGTAGTTTAGCGATGTAGTTAGGTTTCAACAATACCTGATGGTTAGTAGTGCTGGGAAGAAGGGCTTATGGCACAATAAAATGGCTGGTCAGGTTGCTATTCTACTTGAGTCTTAAGAAAATTCATCTAAACATGTGCTCTTTTACCATTGCATTATTGTGGAGACATTCAGGGGTAAATCATAACTGGCAGGGACACAGCTATCTGTTCCTCAACGGCCTAGTTAGCTTGACGTTCCTGTTCTATAAATAGGGGCGAGAAGGAAAGGGAGGTTATTTTGAGAATAGGGGAAGGCAAAAAATATGGAAATTCTGAAAAGGAAAAAAATAATAATAAAAAATAAAAATAAAACGTCCAAAACGTACAACACTAGGGATTCGCTGGTCGTCACCGACCCAACTACTAGTCTAGCGATATCTGGTTTGTCACTGGGAGAGCGGACGGGATCCCGAGTTCTCCAGATCCTATGGTCGTACGTGAAAGTTCTAAGTGTTGTTGGTCTATATATGTCTGGACCGAAGTCTATAGACATCACCTTGCGATCCACATTCATTCACTGCATAACTCGAAGAACGCTTATACCTGATTGCCATGCATTATTCTTCTTCCCTGAGCTTCGTATGTACATCTTTATAGAAAAGCCTCCCTCGGCAACTTTTCCCTCTCCTCCGTCTCTGCCTAGAGAACCTCGTATGTCACCACGAACCATCGTATCTCTTGACCTTCATCATGCGGTTACGGTGATTCTCTAGCTCGCCACAGTCTGGTTGGAGGGCTTGGCTTATCTTGCAGATCTAGCTATGCTCGAGGGATTTGGGAAACGGTCGTGACCACGACAGTGGATCGAGAAAGAATCGTAGAAGAATCGAAAAAGAATCGTAAAGAAATCGTAAAGAATCGCAAAAGAAAAGTAATGTCATCATCGTATTCTATGAATTGGTCAGCGTTACGAACATCTAGCGGAGGAGTTAACATTACCCTGATTGTCATCTTCCGAGTGGACGGCTAAGTCGAAGTTGGTACCATCGCCCAAGCCACTCTTCACAATGATGCCACGCTTGAGTTCGAGAACGGAGAGGCCAGTACCATCAAATTCAACGCGCGTCGGTTCCTTCTGGGACTTTAACTTGAATAACACAGACGAAGTCGTGGTGAAAGGTAGTATGCCTAGACGTGTTGCGGTATCTGCGTGGGCGGAAACGTTGCGACGGGTTTGTATTAGGGTGTCTCTCTCTCTCGACACGCGGGAAACGAGACTGGAAGACGAGCACTTGCTTTCAGGCTCGGAGACGAAGGAAAAGCCCTGCTGACACGGGCTGACTCTAACAAGCTGGTTTCTGGGACGAGATGGTCGAGCCTCTCGTTTTCTCGGGGTGGATCGTCTAACACAGCATAAGTTTAGTCGGAACTTCTGAGTTCCAATGGCGTCGGAATCATACTTATTACTCAAGGAATTGTCGGGCGGGTGTTCTAAAGGAGGTCAGTCTACGATAGGATTGCTAGAGTTGGGTCGGTGCTGCTACCAGATACGCTATGCCTTTCCAGATAGCCTTAATCATCCCTGAATCCTTCCTCCTCCAAGTATTCATGATAGGCCTCATCTTCTTCATCAATAGTCTCCAGCGGGGTTATCGGTTGGGATCGTTCTCCCAGAGAAGCTTGCTCTTCCGAGTGTCCGTGCTGGGGAGATTGCGGTCGTCGGCGGGAGACGGGTCGGTTACGAGGGCGGGCCGACGCAGTGCTGGCGCCGCCACTGGCGCTTGCGTCACCGGGCTGACTCGTGGACGAGCGAGAAGCCGCCCTGAGGGTGTGTACGTCCCTCATGTGAGATAGGAGCGAGTTCGCGTTCTTGAACTGCCGGTGGCAGATGTCACACTCCCGCTTATTGGTGCTCTCCTGGCCCTTCTGATAGCTTGAACCCATTTTGTGCATCTTGGACAGGTGAGAGCCGATGTGGTGCGGATGGTTGGTTATCTTGGAAAGACACATTTTACCATCGGCCAACCTCTCGTGGCATCTGAACTGCCCGTTCTTGAGGACTACGCCGATGGCACCATGTTTCGCGGACTCTTTGGTACGATCGACGTCGTCATCTCCGTCGGTCTCGACCCCTCCGTCGACATAGTCGGCGTCGGGGTCGTCTTCGAACTTGCGCTTGGGGGTCATATTTTTGTACTGATTGATGGTTATATTGATCGAAATCTGTGGATTAGGCAGAGCTGTGTTGAGTTCGTCAGGCTTGATGTTGTTTCTGGTTTCGAAACAGGCGGGATTGGATCGAAATAAGAGAAATTTAAAGGCCAAACCTGCGGAGGGAATCGACGAGATACATGAGTTAGATAATATGTCAATATGTAGCCCACCGAGCGATCTATCTGATGGCAGTGCCACTCGGCGATACAAACAAAATTGACAAACAGCGGACACTTTGTTTCATAAGGGCCTACGTAGTATATATACACGTCCGCAGAAGTTCCGTTTCTCATTTCGTAGAGATAGGTTAGCGAATGTAGAGTTTTACCCCTATTATAAAGGGGTGAGCTTGTGTCTATGAAATATACGGACAGAAGCCCTTGACGTGAATAGCTATAAATTGGCGTTTAGTAAGATATGAAGTTATCTTTGTTCTCGTTGTGCTCTTCATAACCTGATCCGAGAATGGGGTTCTACGGGGTTCTAGGAGGATACAGTAATATCTTGTATTCACACCTGACCTATAGCTCTAGGCCCCTTGGGCTGGACAATTTAAATATATGATTAGAACGGTCTGCTTTTGGTAGACTGAGTGTCTACGTTAACGAGGCATCGGAAATCGACACAGGGCTAGCCAGGGGGTTTTCAGACCTTTTACACGTATTGGCTTAGTCCATTTGTCACGCCTACGTTAGGTATATAAACGAATTGTCAGTAATACACGAATCTAATATATATTGACTCATTCCACGAAAACACCAGATGTAAGTGATAACCTTTCAATATAGCCATTTGCTAAAGTAACTCTTCCTTGTCATGGTGTCCCTCCAATTAAATCTGAGCCTTGGCCTAGCGGGGCCGGGACCCATTAACCCTAGCAGTGCCGCATCTATATATTCCATCATCTCCCTTCTGCATCCTGCTTGGTCCTCCTGCTTTGACACGACACATTCCGTCTAGCTGTTTCTACTTCAGCCATGATATTCAACTGGGCTCTTCTTATTTTGAGCACTCTTGCTCTATCTGCTACCGTAGACGGCGTTTCTACCAGTCGCAGGAAACCAATAATAATCGACACGGATATCTTCTCTGATGTTGACGATGTTGGGTCTTTAGCTATTGCAAACTGGCTACACAACTACGGGTTGGCAGACCTGCGTGGAGTCATTGTCAACACCAACTCCTCATATGGCGCATTGGCTACCAGCGTCATCAACACCTACTTTGGCAACACGGACATTCCTATCGCGGCCCTTCGTCCCCTGACTAATGAAACGTTTGTCGACACTTGGGCGTTTTCGTAAGTTCTACGCAGTCCATATCTATGTGTCAAACAAACTGACGATAGCATATCATAGCCTAGGCGAATACGCTAGCAAGATAGCTCATCACTGGCCACGCTCATTAAACGACGCCTCGGCAACGCTAACGCCGGTGGAGTTGTATCGCTCGATCTTATCTTCGGCAGAAGACAAAAGCGTAACGCTAATTTCGATCGGCTTCCTCACTAACCTTGCCGCGCTGTTAGACAGTGCCCCCGATGGCGTCACACCCCTTGCAGGATCGGCTCTTGTATCTGCAAAGGTAAAGGAGCTTGTCGTAATGGGGGGCCGGTACCCCCTTGGCTGGGAATTCAACTTTGGGGGCCAAGATCCCACATCAACATCCCATGTTGTGAACAATTGGCCACGGAATATACCCATCACATACTCCGGAGGCGAGCTCGGCGAGGTCATCTTCTCCGGAGAAGGGCTCGCTGACCACGCGCCACTGGACTCGCCCATTCTTGCGGCATACCAGTGGTACGTGGGCCGATGCAGCACCCTTAGAGAATCGTGGGATCCAGTCACCACGCTTTACGGAATATTAGGGCTCGAGGGGTCCCGGGAATTGGGGATCGGAAAGCTCTTCGCATATGCCAATGAGATTGGGTATAACGAAGTAGCGGCGGATGGCACGAATACGTGGATGAATGACTCTACTGTTTCGAATCAGCACTGGTTGAGGCTTGCGGATGGGGTGACGAACACGACCGTTGCACAGGTGTTAACCCATTTCTATGCTTACGACCCTTCGGGTAAAAACTGCTCCAGTTACAAGAAGCGAAATCTTTTTGAGAGATAGTTAACTGGTAATAAATGTGAGATAACCCTACTCGAATAGGGGAAACTCATATATAATTGCTGAGCGGTATCATGATATTGGCTCTAGGGTTGTTTCTGTCTATCCTCCGAGGAGGGTCTCTTAGATCAATATTCCCGGCTGCCAAGGATAATACCTAATATAACCCATGCCGTAACAACAAAATGCGTGAATGGCTCACTTTCCTGCCTCTTGGCATGGTGATTACTCGTTAACAATGTATCGATATGCTCAGGAGTGAGGTGATAAGGAGTATCTGAGTCTTTAGACTCTGCCTCAACACGCGCCATCCAGGCGATAAAAGCTATCGGTGGTAGAGTAATCCACTTGAAATCTACAAGGTAACCAAACCTAAGTACCTATCCAAGGTTTTTACGTAATTAGAAATTTCACATCTGTTTTGATGAATGCTCCCAAGATCATACACCATCGGTCGTGAGAATGTTTTATATCCCCCAACCTGGTGAGTTTTGATGATGCTGTTATATACCTTAGAGAATAACAATATAAGACCGCGATCCAACTATATACCCGCGCGAGTGGGCCAAGTTTATACATTCCTCCTAGCGCTCACCGACTCTCCAAGTCGTCACGCCTTCAAGCCTTGAAGGTGAAATCCCTTGTACCCGTCGGACGCGCAGCTCTTGAGTTTCGAGTAGTAGTTCGGCACGCCGCCCAAGTACATCTGCGACTTTCTCGGCTTCCCGGGGATGCCGTCACCCATGTACCACTATATGGAGTCCCAGCTGTCAGAAAATGCCACGTAGGTAGGGTTCTGGATGGGGCCATGACTTACGGACTTGGCCTTGGGCAGGAGCGACGCGTACGCGATGCTCTCGACGTGCTCGACCCACTCCTTCTCGCTCTCCTCGTCGGCGACGATGCTGCGGACCCCGGCGTCGCGGAGGTGGTTCATGGCGTCGGCGATCCAGTCGCCCTGCAGCTCGGCGCACGTGGGGCCGTTGCAGAAGCCGTTGGGCGACTGCGGGCCGTTGATGAAGAACATGTTGGGGAACCCGGCCACCGCGATCCCGCAGAACGTCGCGGGCCCCCGCGCCTGGAACTTGTCCTTCAGGCTCAGCCCCCCGAGCCCGCGGATGTCGATGCTCGTCAGGCTGCCCGTGACGGCGTCGAAGCCCGTCGCGAGGACTGCGGGACGTCCGGAGTCAGCACGTACCCGTCTGAGAGTGCGGAACGATTTGGCGCGGGTCTACTCACTGATCATGTCAAACTCGAACTCCTTCTCCGTGGTCCGTATCCCCTTCTCGGTCACCTCAACGATAGGGGTGTGGTTCACATCGACGAGGTCCACATTCGGCTTGTTGAACATTTCAAAGTAGCCCTGTTCAAGAGGTACCCGCTTGCAGCCGAACGGGTAAGGCTGCTCCTCGGGGGCCAAGAGCTCTTGGAGCCTGGGGTCCTCGATACGAGCGCGCGTCTTCTCGCGCCAGAACTTGTAGGCTTCGTGGTTGGACTCCATGGTGAACAGCAGGTCGGTGTAGGAACCGAGCCAGTAAGTGAAGTCGCCGGCTTTGTATAGGGCCTCGTAGTTGGCCCGGCGCTCGGCCTCGTCGTCGTCGAAGGCGCCCTTCCCTAAGAAGTCGAAATCGAATCCCCAGTACCCCTCGACGCGATCCTTGAAGAACTTCTCCAGCTCCTCCTTCGGCATGGACTCCTCGTCGTCGGCGTAGTCAACCTGCCGCATGCGCAAGGGCATAGCGGGGGTGCGCTGGAAGACGACGAGCTCGCCGGCCATCTCGCTCACGGCGTGGGATAGTTGGACGCCGGTGGAGCCGGTGCCGACGACGGCGACCTTCTTGCCCTTCAGGTCCGGCTGCTCGTGTGGCCAGTACGAGGAATGGAGCAGCATGCCTTTGTATGAATCCATTCCTTTCCAGTTGGGCATCAGTCTACTCGCAGCAATTCCGCAGTGCGGAAGGAAGTATGTCGCCTTGAAGACCCTACCGTTCGACGCCGTGATGATCCACTTGTGCTCGGTCTCGTCCCATGTAGCCGCCGTGATGTGAGTGCCGAAGTAGGTGTCCTTTCTGAGATCCCACTTGTCTGCTACGAATTCGAAGTAGGCTCGTAGCTCGTTGTGATCGGGAAATCTTTGCTTCCAGTGCCAATTCTTCCAGAGCTCGGGGTCTGAGAACTGATAGTGAGGGGCGTGGCTGTCAACCCGGGCGCCTGGGTATCGACTCCAATGCCAGATCCCACCGTAGCCAGTGCCAGATTCCACTAGCTTGACCTTATAGCCTTCGTCTCGAAGCTTCTTGAGCTGGTATACACCACCAAAGCCCGAGCCGATGACGAGAGCGTCAAGCTCTTCAACCTGGATGCCACCAGCTGGCTCGAAACCCAATGTTATGGAACCCATCTTCACTTTGGCGTGTTCTGAGGTCTGAGGTCTAAGGGGTACGATGTTGGTTAGGGATGACCACAGAGGGCTAAATATAGCCGCTTGGGAGCTTCTTTCAGCGGTTAGTCATTAGGTATATATGGAAATTGGACTGCTTCAGATCCCTAAGATAAGACTACTTGACCCCGGGGAATCGGTAGCCGTTATCCTGTAACCCGTTTCGGCAGCCATGTTCTTGTGAAGTGGATCAAGGATAGGCGCTTGTATACACGTGGTGAAAGAAAGGTATCAAGTATAAAGCCACATGGTTTTGCCGCCTAAGAATATGAAAGGCTCGGGTATAAAGCCATTTGTATCGTGGTCCGAATGCATGGTCGCCACCGGGAGCCCAAAGATGCCGTGCCTATTACCTCTTTCAACGCATTTGCCAAGATATAAAAAACAAAAGACGTCGGCCGACAGGGTCATGCGGCCACTCCGCTTGGCAGTCTATTGCCAGCCGCTGACATGAACCATGTCTCCTCGACCTGTGAGGGCGGCACCTTTCCCGTTCGCTGATAGAGAACGAGAACTGTCGGCAGATGCGTTGTGTTACCATACCACATGCAGCATGCAAGAAGGACGAAAACAAACCGGGAGAAGCTTATCACCATATTTTAAGAGTGCGCTCTCGCGGCTGTAAGAAGCATTCCGAAAGTCTTGTCGTGAATTCTTTCCCCTTGTAAAGTTGACGATTTATCATGTGTACTCTCGTCCGTAACATATACAATGTGGGCATATGTATTGTTTCGGGGCTGCCGTGATGCTCACCGAAAACGGCCCCAGTACTGACTTGAGTGGTGGCGGCCTTTGTGGCAACCAGAACTCGAAAAAGCAAGTTCCTTATCCTAATAATCATGATTTAGATTCAGCATTCTCGTGCTATGAATCGAGATTGGGTCTTTGTCTTACCTCGCGCCACCGATAGAGAACCACAAAAATGTCCGAATTTTGGGCTCAAGTCGCAGGCCTAACATTAGTACATCATCCAGGCGTAAGTGGCTATGCGAAAAATTCCGATGGTTAGGGTTGAGGAAGTACATTTGCGATGTCTGCCCTACACCTCCGTCCTTCGCTTCTTGTTTCGCCCTTTGGTACGTCTGCGTGTACACCATGGAAAGTACCTTAGGTAGTTATGCTTGGATGTATGAGAACTGGCAAGTATTATTCTTAGATGTCAGTGGCTGGCTACCGATCGATTATATCCAATGATATCGCATCAAATACAGACGAATTGGAATACTTGCCGTTGGTCTCATTCCCTGAAGCAGCATCTTCACCCCCAGTTGGAGGCCCATAGGGTTGCTTACCTTCTTTCTGGCAAGATCTACCTGCAAGTGTGGTATTGGTATGTCTTCTCATCTCCTCAGGCCTTAGCATCGCGCATTCCTCCTACCCTTGCGCTATGCGACTTGCTAGGATATGTTGGCGTTACCCAGTCACTTATAGATGCATGTCCTAGAACACCATAATCCCCTTTTGGACAGTTTAGTCAGCCAATGGTTCCAGAGTCTGTAGTCGGCTGGAGAAGTGACATGTAAACTTACCAGCTGCAGGCTTACACAAGCCCCTTTTCCAAACCCCCTGCAAAAACCAACAGTATCATCCTCCTTAGCGCCCACGACAAGCTTTGCATTAACTCTACCCTCCAATATCCCTCCTCGGAACCAGTTCATTACCGGGCCGGGCGTTGTCCAATGGATATAACCGACGACGCAATAACGCAGTCAGTTAGCAGATTAGCAAGGGCTACGGGAAAGCCCGGGTTGGAGTTGTTCGAACGCTGATATGTTGGCAATCTCGATGATGTACTACGTGTAGAAAGCTTAACTTGACTTTAAGCGCGAGGGAATGTCTAATTGTTCAGCGCAGTGGACATGAACAAGAGACCTAAAGATTCGTACCTAATGATTGCATCCGCGTCGAAGGCTTGTCCGTCCGCGTCAGGGTCAACGCATGAATTTCAGAATGCACCTAACGTCTTCGACCAGTTGCCTCTTTCTATGTTTTTCTTTTTAAGAACATTTCTCTGCTCATAGTATATCGTCTTGGGGAGGTATGCCTCCCCCTGATTATACTATGGGGGATGACTCGACAATGATATCAAAGAAATCAATTCCGCGGGCCTCGACGTCGTCCTTGAAGTCAACATGTGTAGCAATCCGAACACGATGGCCGTAGGTTTTCCGATGAGTACTACCGAGACCGATAAAGTATGACACTTCCTCGCGTGCTCCTACAACAGGTATCACGACGTTCATTGTCGGGACCTCGCCAATCTCCTTACTAGATCTTGTTCATCGTAGGGAGGAGACTCTTCAAACTTCAGCCTGTTCAACACATGATCATACTACGAAGCTCGCGAACCGTCCTCACCGAGACACCAGGCCGCATTGCGTATGATCTCCTAGTTGATTCTCCTATCAGGAGCAAACTAGAACTTGGCATTGAAGTCTTTGATGCTCGACAATCCTTCGTCATCCTCATTCACAGATAGCTGGGTCTCCTCAGGCTCTATATCCCTGGTAGATTGTGTATTGTGTGTAGAGTAAGAGCTGGATGTGAGCTAGTTTAGGCGTATTAGTTGTTGGATTGGACGTAGTTTCGTCATCCCGCCCTACTTTTTTCTATTGAGTATTAAATGATAGATGAGAGATAACACACACTGGGTTTACGTCCTGTGTCACTACATGGGAGCTTATCGATAACCAGGAATTGGTGGGGGCTGGTGCACTGCCACATGAGGCTAGTGTCAAATACAAGGCTATTCTCAGCCACGCTGCCACGCTGCCACGCTGCCACGCCCTAGCCAGACTAGGACGTTAGCTTATGCAAGCTGCCAACCGGCAACGCGCAGCTTCGGGTTGCCTGAAGCTTCCCTCTATCAAACATCACCACTTCCGAGCTCTAGTTCATATTCTTTCTCTCTCCAAACCCACACAAAGACTACTTCCTCAGCCTCGGTATCCCATACAATTCATCATGGTAAGCTTCCCTACCCCAATACATCATTACATCTGCTTACAGTTATCCCAAAGACGTCAATAGGAACAGGCTACGATCTCGCCAACTCCATCTTCTCCCCCGACGGTCGGAATTTTCAGGTCGAGTATGCAGTGAAAGCAGTAGAAAATGGCGGTACTTCGATCGGTATCCGATGCAAAGACGGCGTCGTCCTAGCGGTTGAGAAGGTCGTCACGTCGAAGCTGCTGAAGCCCGGCGCAAACAAGCGAATCGCAACCATTGACAGACATCTAGGAGCTGTATGTTGCATTGTGTCCTCTCTTCTCGTTCACTGCGAAGCCATAGCTTACACCCGATAGGTCTACTCTGGTATGGTACCCGACGGCCACCACTTCGTCGACCGAGCCCGAGACGAGGCACGCGCTTGGCGTGAGACCTTCAAGACTCCCATTTCCACCTCCGACCTGGCAAGCCGTATGGGCGGTTACCTACAAGCCTACACTCTCTACCAGTCCGTTCGTCCGTTCGGTATTACAGCTATCGTAGGCGGTTTCGACTCGGAGCTTGAAGCTCCTGTCGACGGTGAGGTCGGCTCCGGCCCCTCCGTCGGCGCGGGTGGGAAGGTAGAAGGCAAGCACGGCGGTCCGGGTCTCTACATGATCGAGCCGAGCGGCTTGTACTGGGGATACTACGGCGCCGCAACCGGCAAGGGCCGGCAAGCGGCCAAGGCCGAGCTGGAGAAGCTAAACCTCGCCGAAGGCAAGCTCGACCTGAAGCAGGCGGTCAAGGAGGCGGCGAGGATCATCTACGTTGCCCAACAAGATAACAAGGACAAGGAGTTCGAGCTGGAGATGAGCTGGATCAGCGGGGCGGACGGCCCGACCAAGGGCCGGCACCAAGAGGTCCCCAAGGACCTGCTCGAGGAGGCCGAACGATTAGCAAAGAAGGCCATCTCGGAGGACGACGACGAAGAGGAGGAGACCAAGGAGGATGATAAGATGGAGGAATAAGAGAACTTACCCAGCCCTCGGTCGGGGCAGGCAGGATTTGTACTTGTACAACACCGTGGCAGAGCACTCGGGATTGGAAGGGGCGTCATAGACTAATTTATCTATAAGGGCCACGGTTTTCAACCAAGCATCATAAGACAACGGCGGCTATCAGTCTCTCCTGAATCCGACGAGTCGTGGACTTTTAACTAGGTACACTTAGGCTAAGGTGGTATAGCTTCATCGCTTCTTCACGATGGGCTCCTATATAAGTTGATAGTCTATTTCTCATCGAGACTCCAGCGATGATCAAGCCGCCAAGTCTCCTCCATCCGCTCATCCCTTATGACTCTTATCGGTGTTACTAGAAACCTTAGCCAGAGCCTTTTCATATGTGCGTCACTGGGATACTATGGCAAACGGGCTTAGAGAAGTTCAATTTGCTAATTTTCTTTTTTCCCTAGTCAACGTCGCTCAGTCCGGTAAAATACCTCGGTACCTAGCATATAATATTTTGACTTAGCTCCGGCAGGACTTTCGACATTTTCACTGCTCGTGTATATGTTCTACGTTCTCAACGAATTGTCTTTTTGCTAGCGGTTTGCACAGGTGAGAGGCAGCAGTCTTCCATTTAGCCGAGTCAAGGCAGTAAGAACAAATACAGTGGTAATCATGGCTTCTACGATCTTCAACAGATGTCAGACTGAACGAGTTCTCAGGGTTCACGCCGATATACTATGATTGGTAACCGTTATGGAGCGTCAATTCTAGCTAGCGGATCAACTTGAACTACCTAGGTATTCAGGACTTCAAAGAAGACGCATTTGCTGCCAGGCGCCGCTCATACCGTCGACACAATTATGAATGTGGTTGTGGCCGCTCCTAGGTACAATGGCAGAGCTTGGAAATCGCATGAATTTCCACTGCTGTGCCACGCTTTAGCTCCATGTCACTATACTGCTGAAAGATACGGTAGGGCTCCAGGGATGACCCTACCCAGGAGGCGAGGGACGAGGTCCTGACACTTCCGCCTGGGCAACACTTAGTGCCTCCGCCATGGTGGCTGATCTGAAGCTTCGCAACCATGTGTGGAATGATTGGCGCTTCGGTGTGCGGCGGTGTACTACTCCAAGTCTCTGCAGTCCATTCTTGCACAGCTCGCCGGAAACGATAAGAGTTTAGGTCCGATTTCGTCGCCATCGTCGCTCAGCTTGCCCTTGATCTGCATCACCTAGATGTCGAAATCCATCAGGCTCGCCTCCAAGCTGAGGCGTGGGGCCCAAAGCTTGCCGTAACGTCGGCAGGACTCTGCGGCGGCGGCTAGGTTAGCTTCTTAGAGCCGGCACTCTGTGACCTGACGAGGGACCCATGAGGCAACATCTGCTCTGGTTGAGGGAGGCTAGTCACCCATGAGATAGGTGAATGGCCCAGGGAGTGACCATGGGGTTTTGGCCATAACGAACAGAGAGTCCTGCGCCAGACTAGCCAAGAACAGGCGTCTCGAAGTTTCTTCTAGTAGATCATGAATCAACCAATCCCCATGAGGCATACGAGTCCTGTCTTAGCCTCCCCTAGCTCGAGCTCGGAATGACTGAAGCCTCTCACCCCTTCTAGTGGCGGCGACAGTGACAGTGTCCATCATAATCGGTTGCTATCTGCTGGGATGCTTGCTGGGAACTCGTCGTACGATAGAGGTGCCCATGCGAATTGGAATCAGCAATGGATCCATGGTGTGACAGCTTAGGTGAGAATACGCCGAGAGGTGCTCATGCCATGTTATCGGTAACACTTTCCAGCCAGGCAAACGGTCTTGGGCGCCCCGCAACTTAACAGCCCCGTGATATGAGAAAGAGTTAACGTGCCACAAGCCACTCACTACCTTTTCCTAATCCTCCTCATGCGACTATTGGCTGGTTTTCTTGGAAACCTCGAGCTTGACAGGCTTGAGAGGTCCCTGTTTGTACTGAGGATCAGCAGCATGACAAGCTTCCTATACGAAGGCCTCCTTGGTGAGATAAAGGTCCGGTAAACGTTGGCTTCGGCTCCCTTCTGTTCCTTCAGGAAATAGAAGTAGCGCTGGCACTTGAGCATGCCGACGTCAGCAGACCAAGACGGATCGGTGCCGGCCTCGGCGAATTCGAGGCTCATGTCCATGACGCTCATGTTATCCATAGAGCAGTTCCAGATTAAGGGATTGTGGCGGGCCATATTGTAGAGTAGCTCATCGTCTCCATTGTCCTCATCCTCACCGTTGGAATCAGCTAGCAGATGTCGCTTGCCATGAAGACACGCCATGCCCTGGGACATCCGTGGGCTGTTTTCTGTTGTAGTCGACTGTAATCTTTCCGTGTCGTGAAAAGTGAGTCGGCCCACTATAACGCGAGATAGTGCAGCATATCTCCTACAACGGTTCAGCTTTGCACCTCCCTGTCTTCTGGGTCGGTGTAAGCGCTAATCCCATGCCCCTGGATCCGGTACGAGTAGCCGTTCGAATGGCCGGCACGAATAGATGACGATTGGGCCTGCCCATAGAATCGCCGTCGCTGGGCCAAGTGTCTGTGCTCTACTTGATCCTGAGTAAGGCTTGAGTAACATTCGTGTGCGATGCCTTGGCCCCAGACTGCTTGATGCCAGGGTGCCCGAGGTTGTAGCCGATCATAAGAGGGGTCTGGTAACGCCGGCACTCAAGAAGTGACAGGATATTGTCGCCAGGTGCTTGCCAATAGAAACAGCAGAGGTCTGACTGAATTGATATGCTCGGCACTGAACCACTAGTTCCGTGAGTCCAAATGTCCTAGACCTTGGTAAAGTCCTAGCAATTCGAGGACCACCCAAATAATTGAGAGCCTCTCAAATGGCCCACTTCTATTACTCCCTATGAAAATGAGTTAAATCCGTTCTTACTCAGTGTAAATATAAGTATTGAACTTACCGTCATGTCATGTTGCGCAACATTGCATCTTGATGCTGCTGGACCATGTTGTTTATCGAGACCACCTGATGATGAAAGGTAAGAAGCGATTGTCTCCAACTTCTTGCATCTTGTAAGACTGGTTTCACCGCTCCTTGAAATTGAATTTCTCGTTAAGCGTAGCAAAGTCGGCGTTAGACTCTGGGCTGGGCTGGGAGCTTTCACGACGGCGTTACGGATGCGAATATCTGATGGGGGAAACTGTTAGCTCTCTAGACCTATTCACATCCCGATACAAAGAGCAACTTACGAGGAAACTCCACAATACTAGTTCTCACTCTACATCGAAGTAATCTCCTTGCTGGATTCGTGCCGTTTTCTGGGATCTTGTAGGCTCGTACGCATTGGTGCAATCGTGGGATGCCTCGACCATGTCTCGCACCAATTGTCTTTGCTGTTCGGCTCCCTGTGACTGTGATATTCACCTTATACCCAGTCTCTGTAACTTATAGTACTGTCATCTCATATAACTTGTGGCCATAGCCTCGAAAATGATGACAGACCACCTTTCTTATCCGAAATTAAACATGGCGACTGTAACTTCAGTGGCTATTGCTCCAAAGTTTGTAGTGGGTTTCGTCTCCTACCGGTTGCCTGACTAATAGAACAGGCTGGCTGCCTCGTCAGTTTTGCTACTGACGTAAAGAGAAAAATGAATTGGTGTCGGATGTGTTACCTTTCCTGGAAGTACAGAACTTGGGTTGGAGTGGGTGCAGGGGCTGAGGTCCCAAGAGTCGATGATATTCCGCTCGTTCACACCTCGTCCTCTATTCTGAGCCGAGGATGCCACAGACTTTTGCTGCGGGTTTCCGACTTGACCCCTGAATTTTTCCCCTTAGGACTAAGGGAGCTCTCCTTAGCCTGTCCGTGGACCTGTTCGTCGTCGTCAACTCGTCGTTGTCGTTGGCCGTGGTCTTCTCCTTATAAACCGTGTTTGCACTAGCCTTGATTTCGTTGGTTTTGATCTCATTGGTTCTGCGGTTGCGAGCTTTTTGCTTTAGATATGTTAGTCTCTCCTCCTCGTGTTAGGACTGCGGCTTCGGAAGACTTACATCAAGCTTGTTGAATGAGTTGCTCTCTGAAGCATATTTACGCCGATGGAAATCTGAAGTCTCTTGTCTAGAATTCCAAGAGGGTCAAAACATACTTCATAACGTGTCGCTTCGCCGTGTACCTGACGGTAAAGGACGCTTCGTACAAAGCAGGAATATTGGCGGGTTCCTATCCGATATGATAGTTCAAAGGTAGAAACGAGATGGCTTGACAGACGGGTTGGAATAAGTATGGTATGTGTTCGGGCAACCCTGATATCAACGCAGAAACGGTGGTGGAATGACTAAACACAGAGGCTCTTTTGGCACTGGTTCTTGTCAACTTTAGGCTTAGCCATTTTATAGTAACCGAAAGGAAGGATATAGGTCTTGAAGTATCTTCAAATAGATGAAAAGTATTAACAATTGATAGGTACCTGTATATAAGTACTGTTGGGATCTTGATGGAGAGAAAGGGCAAGGTCGTAGATGGGCTGGGTTGAAGGTAGCCAGATACGCAGTGAAAAAAGCTGAATCCAGTGGAAGGTTGATTGATTTTGAAAGTTTGAAAAGAATAAATAAATATCTAAGTAGGGCAGATGGGTAGAGAGCCTTATGTAATAAAAGGAATTCGCCCCTGGCGATATGCTATCGTGGTTGCCCGCGAGGATTAAGTTAAGCGAGAATTAGGTGGTGAGTGAATTAAGAATTTACCTGAGATGCCCAAAAGTAGGGGAGGTACTAACTGGTAAATAGTAGTATGTAGGTACCCAAAGGGCTCTAAGGGTCTTCAAGAGGTACAATGGGCTCTCATGAGGCTTCTTTTCTAGCTGTTCATATATAGCTAGGTGATCGTTTGGTTCCTCCATCATAGACCGTGGCGAAATTCTTTTTGTGCCTGTCAAGAGAGCTTACGTATCAAAGGAAACGCGTAGATCACGCGTAGATCACGCGTGAAGACGCGTGAACACTGTGTGGAAGGACCTACATACCTATTCACGACAAGGCAAACCTGCGACCTTACACGTGTAGGCACGACTTAACATGTGTAAACGCGACTCTTCGCGTGTAAGCGTGACTCTACACGTGTAGGCGCGACTCCGCGCGTGTAGGCGCGATTGTACGCGGGTAGGTACGACTTATTGGACCAAATGGAGACCCATCCCCTATTCATACACCCATGTGGTTAGATCGCCTGGCCGTGTGTGGTACGTGCACATCCCACCACACAAGTGAGTTCGAATCCAGCTGTGGTTAACCATTTGATTGATATTTTCACCTCCTTAAAGGCGACAGGGAGTGGTTTCTGAGATGTCAAGCTTGGAGGGGATTCTCCAGAAATATATCGGCTTCTCGGCTGACTCAACTAAACACAAGCTCCAAGAGAGCAGCTCCTAAAGGGGCCTCGAAGCTTACGACACGATACAAGTTCTTCAAAAGCCCTGCAACCATTAGACATAGAAATCCTAGTTGGAGCGGACACGGAATCATGACATAGCACGCCCCCAAGGCTTGAGATTGGCTTCAGGAGCTGTTATACGCTGTCAATGACAGTGATTAGTACCTATAGCGGACAGCTTATCACGTCCCAATGCCCCTGGGGGTTGCTTGAATATCTATCCACTAGACGTAAAATAATTATCAACCATCAATCCCCTACATACCTTCCAGATATGCGTTGGGCTTAAACCAATAGAATCGATCCACGCAATGGCTTCCCTATCAGTCACGAAATCATACTATATAAACAACGAATCAATATGGAAAATAAGGAATGCCACGTTGAAAACTCCAGACAAAACGTCCCTACCCACCTCTAGGTGTTCATAAAATCTCAGGTAAGTAAGGCACAAACCCCTTTTCAGTTATGTAAAGGGCATTCGCTTGTTTATTAGGCTCCGGACGCAAACAGCGACCGTCCTACGTAAGATTCATGGACCTCAACGATGCCCCATGTGCTTAATTCACAGCTTAATATAATATATGTCTACGCAGGAAGGCAGCTAAGACCATCATTCCTAGCAATGCTGTATTGATAAAGAGACGGGGGCGATCTTTACTGATATGTGAGGCAGGGCGACATAGAATAACTCCTATGCCAAACCTAGTCTCATTCTGCTTGAACAGAGAATAAAAGTCGATCAATCTAACCTACCCTAGGCAACAAATCACACAGTAGACCATACTGAACGTGAGAAACGGGTAGATTTTGCTATAAGTCTACTGAGGGCGATAAGTGCTACTGGTTATAACAAAATAAAGCACGCCCTCCAAACTGACAGGATAGAAACTCACAAAGACAGCTAATATATACTTAACAGCTACTATATGATTTATAATGGTTGCTGATCTTAGGCATGTGTGTTTACAAAATGATGGGTACACAAATTATATCTGAATGTTTGCCTATCACTTTGGTCAAATCTTCTAAACATACTTGAGATACTGTATCTAATCGTTGAGTGGCTGATTTATGTCTTAGGAGTGAGTTAAATTACAGAGTCTCCTAATATATCGCAACCTTCAAACTGACTATAATCCCTCCAAGTTAAGTTAGTGGGCTTGTAGAGAATTTTGACTTTGTAATACAAACTCAACTGCTGAGAAACACAGTCCCAGCTTACTATACCAAAGCACGTTCATAGGCACATACAAGCTTATCCGTAACTAATGACGATCTTGTCTTTTAGATATCTGAGACTATACGCGTCACGTTGTGGAGGTGCGCACACAGACATACCAGTAGCATGTGTACCGAGGGAGCTAACCTAAGTGAGGAATGGTCTACTGTTCTATATATTGTACAGATGTGATGTGGCGTTCCTACTTATGAGACTACGTGGATGACGTGAGATATGATTCAGTGGACAGTTATGACTGAAGTCTTGATCGTTTAGTCAAATGGGAGTATGACATGCTTCGCTCATAGGCTGAAGGATATTTACCTTGATTACCGATGTTTTCTTGATAGCATCCTTACTTATAAGAACGCGACATTTACAGGTAGTCCTGTAAGACAAGTAGCTCAAGCAGGACTCAGTGGGCATTGGTGATGTGCACTTTATATTACTAAGTAGCTATATCGTAATAGCTAACCTAGCCCAGAGATTCCGGTGGGTATCATCCAACCATCCATCCCTGGAGCGCAAACACAACGCGTGCGTCAGCAAAAGCAGCAGCAGACTCCTAGAGACCAGATACGACAGCAGTAGGAACTAATGTACAAGATGGCAGCAGGATGATCAACTTAATGACTCCTGAACCTGAGACAAAAGTAGGTGGAAAGTTACAATCCCGTTGGAAACCACAAGCCATGACGCCGATACCAGTCCCTTAATACCTGGAAAGCAACATCGGCTCAAAAAATGGTTCCACGGCCAAACCTCCCCGTATCTGCAGTCAATCTGGTCTCCCTCAGCATCTGCGATGCAACGTATACTTCTGCGTCGTAACCCCCTTTCACCCCAACCAGCATTGCAACTCATCAATGGCGTGTTCACCTTCGGCCGAGGTACACAAACAATGACGGTCCGTTCGGGTTAAGTAATGAAGAGCCTCGGTGTCAAAAGGGTGCAGTGGGCATATGAACAATTAAAGAAAATCGTAGTGATATGTATTGCGAATCGTAATAGATCGCGATCGTATCGGACATAGCGCTTCTCGTGTGGCCTCGAGAAAGCGTCGAACTCGTGTGAAGTTGTGTAGTGGGACTCGTAGAAAAGTATGATTCGTAAAGTAGCGTTCCGTGACTAGGATGTGTGGAATGAGTGCTCAAGGTCGAGATGATCGAGAGCTTGAGCTTTGTTGGTTGTCGAAATAGGTCGGGGGGTGGTCTAAGAAACAGAAAGACATAGAAAAAAATATTGGCCAGATTCCGATAACCAAAACGCCATGCTTTTATAACACATTGGAAGAATAATAATAAACGCCGAGCAGATCGGATGCCGGATCCAACATAGCTCGGAGCAATGCAACCGACCGGTAAGCTATGCAAATGCACGCCTGTCTAATGCTGAAGTGAAGAAAGGGGTATAATAGAAACAAGGTCTAGGCGACCGGAAAAAAAAGAAAAAAGCAAACGACAGCGGATATAATGTTGCGAAAAGGGACAGGTGTAGTAGATGTATCGTGGATCAGAGACAAAAATCTCCAGGTTTAATAGGAAGCCATGCGACGAGCAGGCGATCGGTTGTTCCCAAGAATGGGGGAGTTGCCAATCATCATCACAGGCGACTGGTACTCGTAGTGTCTTTCAGGGGCGGTGGGAGAAGCATCAACCATGGAATCTCGGTGGCCAAAAGCAAACGTCTTGGCTCTGCCCAAACCTTTGCGCTTCTGCTGCAGTTTGCCCATTTCGCGCTCGCAAGTGTTCGCATGCTCTTCAGCACCCATTGCGACATAGGCTTGAGGATGACACCGATCCCGGCATTCGTTAAAAAACTCGCTATAGCCACCGTCGAGGATATATACTTCTGGGTAGGTGAGTTTCGGGTAATACTCCGCATTGGCCATACGATCCGCTGCCCTGATGTGACGGGCCATCATCGGTGCCCGGCAAGCAGAATATTCACAATGGAATATCAAGAGCGTCTTCCCACCCATAGGGTTATCGAAAAGCTGTTTCGTAAGCAGCTCCTTGTCATTGTAGTTAACGGCCGTCATAATATGACCACCGTCATACTCGTACTCAAACCGGCAGTCGATAACCATCTTCTGAGTGTAAAACTCATTGAACTTGCCATCTAACACGTCAAGGAAAGTTGACTTGGAGATCCTAGGAATGTTGTCACTCTCGCCGTCAGGGTAAAAATGAGGCAACACAGGATCCTGCGGCTCTTCGACATCCATCACAGACTGTAGAGTGCTCATTGGGACAGGTTCCTCGGAGCTGGCTTTCATAACATCGCCCGGATTGTCGAACATGCTGAGGGATCGACGGTACGGTCGACGAGGTCGAGCAAATGGGTTCGACAGTCGACGAACGTGGCTAGGGATCGGCGAGCCGGTGCGGATATCTCGAGTCCCAGTAAGACTTGCAAACTGGGGCTTCGGACGGCACGATGCAGCATTAGTAGGCGAAGGGCTGTTAGCCGTCTGGGGTCTACGATCTTGGAGAGGGGAATCCTCGAAACAATCGCTCGGAGACATGGCAGCAGATGTAGGACCGAAGCGGCTTTCAGAGCCGAACCGGAAAGACGAGATCTGGCTCTCAGGGTGGAGTCGAGTAGAAAGAAGGGTGCTGGTTGAGTGACCCTTGGCCCGAGTTAAAGACGGGCGGCGCATTCCTGCTCGCTTTCGGCTCCTGCCAGGGATATATATTAGCACCCCCAGGATCTGAATATGCGAAGAGTAGCATGATAGACTTACTCGGCAAACAGCATCTTCGGTGGTTCTAAACCTGCAGAAGGTTGGCGTGATATAATGATAGGAGACTCTACCATCATATCATCTGCGGGTGTTCCGACTGGTGTGGGAGACGCAATCTCAATGGAGCTGAAGAAAGTCTCCTTCTCCTTCTGAGGCAGGGGGGAGATATCCATGATATCGTCCATCGGCGCAGGCGAGGACGTAGCTGGTAAAGGCGGAGTTGTTATATAGCCTATAGAGCGATCAGTATTTCATATCCAAGACCTGCACCACGGCACTCTCCAGCATACCGCGACTCTCCATAGCTTCCATCATGTTAGACGTGAAGAGCGCTCGACGGGGCGTTGGAAAACGGGGGCTATTTGAACAATTAGCATGCATTGGGCTTGGTATCAAGTTCCCGACGTACCTCTCTTCGCTGTCAATGCGGAAGTTCTGTGAGAGATCGGCAGCAAGGCTAGCAGCCGGAGAGGAGCCACGGATAGACTTCAGATTGAAGTAGTCAGGCTTGGATCGCTGCAAGTGCTCGCGAATATCGAAATTGCCAGATCCGAAGGGGTTTCGGGACGGCAAATAGGATTGGCCCCAAGCCGGGGCCGGGGCCGGGCGCATGGCTGCTAAAGGGGATGATGAATCCATGTCCGGATGACAGAATTGATCGGATGAGAAGATGTACGATAATAACCCTACTCCTCAATGTCTACTTGCGCATACGACCGATCGTGTATATTAAACGATTGATAGCCACGATTAACGAATGTCTCCCGTGTTCTTGCGTAACGTAGTCTAAGGGTATGTTCCGTCTTCCAGAAACCAATTCTTGCAAGTTTTTTCTTCTTTTTTCTGTTCCTTAATCGTTCAACTAATAGTACACCGCGTATAACAGTGCTGACTGGTCGTTCGAGTTTAGGAGGGTAGGATTCTTCGTCGTTGAGGATACCGAGTGGCGTGGGACAAGTCGATGGTTGGTATTAGTCGAGTTAAGACTTTAAAGCCGTATTAAGCATTTACGAAGAGCTAGAGATTCTATCTTTATTTCTTGGTACTTTGAACCCCAATTGACGCCGTCAGCAAGGTGCAATCCACATAAGTGACCTTAGACGCAGCCATTGGTACGCAATGTTATAGTCCATGTCTATTTGTACGTACCTTGTGCAGTTCAAACCGCGAACTTGGAATTACCTAGTTAGGAAGGCCGAACGGAATTGCAGATATAGCTGTCGGTAGTCGTAGGTGTGCCGCTTCCCTATGCAACATGCGAAGGTCGATTGCCCCGTGGTCGGGTTGAATTGATCGTTGAAACTGTTAGTTAGTACGGCCTGGAGCAGAACCAAGTCAACCAAGTTCAGTCCAGTCCAGTCCAATCCAATCCAATCCAGTCGAGCAGAGCAAATAGCCTGAATGACGCAAACGGGAACACTTCGTTATGCCGAACACGTCTACCCCTAAAGACGTGTGTAAACTTGACAGAGAAAGCGGCACCTGAGCTTGGTTGGAGAGGACGTCGACGTTGAGAGGTCGGCTGCAGGAAGGGGGGAGGAGAGAGTTAAAGAATGGCGGAAGGGGTTTTGATGCTTTTTGTTCTCTAGCTGATGGTTTGCGGGAATCAGGTGTGTGGAGTTCTAGTTACAACGATGGTTGCGTGGTAACACAGCCAGTGCCAGCCTGCGCATCCAATCCCAGCGTAGAACGGCCTCTGCGGTGCCCACTAGCTTTCCGTCGCCAGGGCAATTCAGTGGATGCGCTGCCGTTGCCCAGGTTGCTGTGAAGCTGAAAATGGTAGCTACCAGGCTTTTAGCGTCCCTCTTCTCTGTTTTAGCCGCCAAGGCGCCAGGGCTCGCAAGGGACCAAGGAGGCATTGGTGGGTTCGGTGGGTTTGGTGGGACAGGCGGGGCGCTAATAATGCGCTAGGAGCTGCTGGAGCTGTTCTTGTAGCACTATGGTAAGCTCTCGTAGCTGGAAACGGGCCTGTTGGTTACATCATAACCAACCAACCCAGGCGGTGAAAGCCCGGGATGGTGGTGCGTTTGGGGTTTGGACTTCTGAAATCAAGCAACGCCTTGCTATTTTCCCACTGCCGCTGCTGCAACATACGTAGATCGTAACATGAAATACTTGAATTGTTACTCGCCAATACGAGCAGAGGTTATAGACACTTTGCTACCTACCGGTATGCTGTGCTGATACTACCTTAGGTAGGTCGGTACCGGATCGAACTCGACTGTCTAAGACAAGTTCTTCCGCCCGGGTATTGGACCACCCGTCGTCAGAGACATGTTCATCCCAACTGAATATCCCGGTACCGTCATTACCATTCTTCCTGAGACTGCGAACGATCTCTCGGTGATTAGATACCTATATACTACCCATGCCTTGTACTTCATCCTCATAAGCGTCCTTCATATAAAATTGCCGCGATAGTCAGAGCCTTGCCAATAGAGTCAACCTTCAGATATCTCTCCCTTTCCCTTATACAGTAATCGGTACTAGATAGCATCTAAGTCGTCTTGTGCATCTACCACTACTCTCCTGCTATGCCGCATCTGTCTAGACACCATGCATTTCATGCATCTCCTCCCTGCTTAAGTCTTGAAATCTTGCTCTAAAACCTGCACAACGATCATCTTGCAGACATATCGCATATAAAGCTTCCAAAACGCCGAGGAACATGTTCATCATCTGTTTTAGGAAATGCCCTGGCCAGTGACAAATGCTTCCGTTGTGAAAGCCCCACCAATTCATTCCCAATGTTTGGCTATTAGCCCCGGAACAGTTGCAAGGTATCTGGAGGCTGAGACGAGCTATTCGGACGGAAGTTTCGAAAACCTCCCAGGCTGCCAGGATAAGAGGCATGGTTAGGTATTGTACATGGCAGCACGGTCAGCCTTCCGCGGAATACCGTAATCCATACATGTATGTAACTACAGTACGTGTACCTAGGCTACTTGGAACTTCTCGATGCGATATTCCGCCTTCTCATGTATCCAGCAACGGTTCCAGCTGAGCTTCGGTCGTACAATACAAGTCCTTTAGCAAAGGGGAATGAACTGACTTGGACTAGATTACTTGACCCATATCCACGTGCGTGTCTTGTTATCCTCGAGGTTTCTGTACTTTTGCAAATTTTGCTAGACAGGTACCAGGGCAAGTTAGGACATTCAACAAGACGGTCAAGAATAAGACCTTGCGATTAAATAGCGTTACTACGTAGACGAGCCCTGCTCTCTACGTAGGGACAGGGCTGATTCTTCAAACCTCGAAGACTTGCCGCCAATCGGACACAAGCATCCACCGTTCTCGAACTGCGAAACAACCCACCATTGACTAACGCAATATGCTTCCCCAGATCTTATAGGTCCCGAGGTCCTTGAGGAATTATGGCATCGAAACAACCCGATGCTCAAATAAATTATATATCGCGCTCGAACCTCGGATAGGGTTACGTCGAAATTCTTCGATGCGCCTGGGCAGCTGGGGTCTTTTTTCTGCTTTATTGCCTGTCTGTGGCTGCGTTGCTGCGTTGCTGTGGTATCGCAATAAGCATCACCCCAGTAAGCTATGAGCATGGATTTGAGCATCGTCTCATTACTACAGTGTTGGGACGGGACCTGTCGAACGAGAAATTGCAGGAACCGCTTGCTAAACCGCACTGTTAAGTATTAGCTCGTCGGCATTCTTCGCTTCTCGGCCCTCTCTTTTCATTTAAGACATCGGCGGCTAGCTACAGTGCACCCTTTCTTCGGCATCTAAATGACACTCATTATCACATCCCGGAGTCATATGTGGCGTGTCCTACAGTGATTGGAGTTCATAAGCGCGAGCCCCATCTGTCAATTTCAAAAATTTCAACCTCACCGACGCTTGCGGTCCGGTCTCCGCAGACGACATAACAATTACATACTGTATGGCGACCTTCGGACTAGATAGCTCTAGACCTTTGTTTAAATCTGTCGGGTACTCAATCGAGCTTCGTTCGGGGAAAATCCCTCTCGCATGGGTAACTCAGGGGGAATGTCTAGGTAAACCATCGACATAAAAGCAATCATTTTTACCGTATCGAATTTCCATCACAATGCTATGTCAGATCCAAATGTCCATTTGACACCGAGAAACCCATAGCTCATGTCAATAGTAGAACTATAGTTAGTTAGACTATAGCTAAACAAAAGCATCAGCCAGTTCTAAGCTAGCAAAAGCCCCCTAAAACCCGGGACAATCCAGATTTGTCCTACAGCTCCCTTCGGCGGCGCTTGGTCAAGAAATAAGAAATCAATAGTAGGTGGACTATCTTCGATCGCACATCAAGACTTCCGATCTCCTAGTTTAGACTTACGTCATTTCCCACGTTGCTGCATAATATATAGGAGGGATCTTCATTGGCGTCCTTGCCTACACGCGACAGACGTATCGTCATGGTTTCTAAAGTGGTCTCGCACCAGCGCCTTTTGCCATGGAACCCGGAGACATGTGTATGCAAGCAAACATGGCTACATACAAGGACTAACATACAAGAATCGACCCTTTGGCTTCAGCCCGACCCGGAGGCTTAAAGATCTCGATTGCTGTTGATTGTTTACATTTTGATCCTAATTGGGGTCCTATCATAGACCGACTTCAGATGACCTGCATGAAAAGGCGAGTCACAAGCGGCCGAAAAGGGAGCCAGCTCAAGATCCAATGAGAGTATCAGGACGGTCTTCTTGAACTTCGCGCTTACCATCGCCGAGCTTAGGGCGCCAACTTTCAGCTGTCGCAAAAGAAATCCGACTTCCGAGCTAGGCAATCCCTTGAATATCAAGTCCTTGGACATCTCAAGCCACTAGCGATTTTGATACCGTGTCGAAGGAGTAAAGCGGCTATTTCAAAGGAACCGAGACATAATGCCATTTTCCCATCTAATTGATCCCTTTGATGGTTCAATACGACTGTGATCAGATGTATGTGATTCAGATTACACGGCATCGTTTGAAATCCAACAAGGGTATCCGAAAGTAAGCCGCCGAGATGCGGAGTTGGGAAGAGGGGTTGTTTAAATGGTACCAAAGTAAACAACCAAAATCGCGCCAGAGCGCGTGTCACTGTAAACATATGCCCCTGTCCATCACGATATCACGAGAGGCGGCTAAGCTACAAAGAGCTCTAAAGCCGCAGGGGGGGGCCTGGGGAAAGCTTGGATCTCCAAAGTCGCATTTTCGGAATCCTACGCAACGCAACTTTGCAGCCCTGACCACGTCCGGATGCGATCGACCATTCTCCTAAACCAGTTAAACCGACAATGGTCAGATCCAAGAGTCGCCGATTGGCCCGTCTCTATGTACAGACCGGAAGGGCCTCAATTCATTCGCACAGCCAACCCAACTCACCTGATCGCAACTGCTGACTACCACCGAAATCACAGCTCTTGAAACGACTCCCTGTGAATGGATCTTAGATGATCGTAAAATCTTGTTCAAGGTACTTTTTTTTCAGCTAATGTTTACCTAAGCCGCAGTCATCGTCGTAGGATCTTCATGCGCCGAATGCTGCAGCGACACCCATGTCTTCAGAGGATCCCACATAGCGTAGTATTTCTACCCCATGAGTTCTTTCCAAGAGCACGATTGACGAAGGAATGGCGAAACAGGCGCCGAAACCCTATCTGTGCTCTCGGTCGGATCAGCAACGTCTTTGGGAGCCTCAATGCTAACGGATTCCCTAATCGAATGTGTTTTCGGCCATATGGGAGCTGTTGGTCCACTTTGCTACATGCTTAGTTCTGCTAGTGTTCGTCATGTGGGAGGCACAGATGCTTGTCGGCGGGGTTCTTCTCGATCTCTCCTGGCACCGCCACCTAAGACAGGTACCTACCAAACCGGAGATTTTACTTATGTCTGTGTCCTACAGCTAAAGTGCCCGGTTTAAAAATACCTGTTAAGAGTTAGGCCCTCGTCCCGTTGAGCTGCGCCTATGCTACCCCCTGGGCCTCTCGAGTTGAAGTGGCAACAAACGAGTCTTGGTCGGTTTACTCTCCAATGGCCTTCCAATGTCGTCTAGTAAACGCTTGGTTTAATCACATAGCATGCTGTATATTTCAAGAAAATGACTCCTCAACTACGGGGGAGGGTTATTGCACTGCGACCGCAGAGACATAGATCTCGATAGCTCGAGGTTCTGAATATTCTGGAATTGCTCATCCGCCAATCAAGTTAGTCGTGCTAGATAAGTGGAACTCACTATTAGTGGAACCTCAGCAAATCTAATGAGCTGAGAAGATTGTACACAATCTACGCAATACAAATAATTGGCGTTATCTCAATTGAATTAATGCCAACTACAAGGTCGCTTTAGTGTTATTCATGTTATTATTTAAAAAACGAGAATTCTTAGCCTTTAAAATAACAATGTATGGTGCATCTTTAAGTTCTTGGCATCGATATTATGATCTATCTATATAGGT
Organism: Hypoxylon cercidicola; assembly: GCA_022578845.1. Lineage (NCBI taxonomy): Eukaryota > Fungi > Ascomycota > Sordariomycetes > Xylariales > Hypoxylaceae > Hypoxylon > Hypoxylon cercidicola. The sequence continues at coordinate 2,454,160 of MU399495.1, read as the reverse complement.
ACCTAGGTAAACAGGGTGGTGTTATTTGACATGGAATCTAGAGGATTGCAATGCTACCTATTCAACCTACCTGAGTACAATCACATAAAATACCTACATAGTACCACCGCTACTTCGGAGGTATTCAAAGGAACCTTCCGAAAGCTATATTCTTTCACCAGTACTACATGCTTGACTAGCTCCCGCTCGTTGAGCACGCTCAGAGAGCACAAACATTGCATTAAGCAAGCGTGTGCAATCAGCTTCCACACCGCTGTCCCCCTCTTACAACCATACTTCTTACGCTTCAAACAAAGTAATCTACTAATATGTATCCCTTGAAAAGTAACGTTCGATACTAAAGACATCTAGTTTCTCAAATAACTCTTTCAGATACTCCGATCATAGCTACTGAGCTACTGAACAACCCGCACGTTGTAGATCTAACTAAAGATGTGACTTCAAATTCGATGCTGACCTAGGAAGATATTGCAGTACCTAGGTATGTATAAGTCACTTTTATCTTTTAATAACTACCTACTACTACTACTGTACAAGTACTAATGCACAATTCTACACACTTTTCGTTCTCTATACTAGTCAGTTGCCAACAAATCGGGTGAGGTAGGATCTCTTCGTCTAACTCGAGGTGAACCCTAAGGCAACGAAGGTATAAGGGGAAACGTGAGTAAGTAAATTGGCATTGCAAATTCTAAGTGTTAGTTGTAATATCCCTTGCCGATGTAGATCCCAACGATATTCATGAGTAATTTGAAGACATTCTATGGTCTAGGAAGAGAGTAAAGTTAACATCAAGCATTACGTGGAAGCCTATAATTATGACCTATGCAGATTCTCGCACTTCGGTAGCTTAAGCACACTGATATGGATATGTCAAAGGTTCGTTAGCTCGTCACGAGGTTTGAAGCGATATTAGTGAAAATAGTGAGTGTGTTATTATAGAGAGATTCTCATATATTAGTCATGTCTGAGCTTCGCAGAGGTGTGAACCTAGGTACATCAGAGTAATACTTACACCCAAGGGCCTGCCAAATAAGGCGTTTGGCCTCATTTCCCTCTTCTAGTTGCGTTTGTATCACTCTACCAGATGATTGGAAGCAGCAAGGTGTGCGAGACTTCGCACTTCCTTGTCGGCCTTTACGCTCCTGATAGTATGTGAGGTGTATGAATAAATGAACTAGTTCGTCAAGATGCGAACCAAATGATGCGGAAGCAATGAAATTACAGCGTAAAGTGTCCTCAACCTAACTTTGAGAGCTCATATTAAACATTCAAGTAGAGGCTCTATGTGCTCCTGTCAACTCCTATCTGGGCAAACGTGCCCAACCCTCCATCAACAGACCTGGGACCAAAAGGGTTAGATCCTTGACAATTAGGTCATTTGAGCCGCTCGTTCGAGTTACTTGATGCTTGCATATTGAACGAACAAACGAAATATGCCCACTGTTCTGAGCCGGGGAAGATGATAAATAGGTACCTGTGTTGTACTCTGAAAAGGGGGTTCTGATAGGTATCTGACGATAGTCACCAGGGATCTATGTGCACTGGTGGTCAAATTATATGATAATGATATAAGAGCTGGTATCTAAGATTACGCCATTACAGCTAGCTAGAGGTCAGATATAGATTCATATGTTCAAATCCGCTTATCTTTCTGAGGTGTAGGTAGGACTTGAGGTACAGCATTCCCCGCATTTTGCTTATCGTGCTTAATGCATCTTACGAGTTTCGTGAGACACAGCTCAAAGAGTGGGAGCTCTTCCAAACAATATAATAATGAATCCCTTCTTCAAAGTCAAGGACTCACTCTATAGAATAGAAATCTTTTATGTCGTTTGATGACGACTTGTGAAACGTCTCACATATAAATCATTGTAAGACCGAATTGTTTCCTGCGATTAGTCAGAGGCATCTTTCAGCAGTACCTAGCCCCCTTAAAGCAAGCTTGTTCGTCTCTAGGTCCTTTGTACGCGCAACCTTTGTTGGCAAATATTTGATATGAGCTTCGTGGGTGTCGTGTCATGATTATTTTACGAAAGGATACTCTTCATTGACGACAGCCGATATCGTATTTATTCCAATATTTTGACTTTATCACGGCTGATCTCTAAACCAAGGACTATTAAAAATGGCTGCTACCGGGCTTCCTCACGCTGGACCCTTCGTTAGCATTAGGGGGGTGCTGAATTTTCGCGATATTGGTGGGTACCCGATAGCTTCATTGCCCGGCAAAATGGTGCGGCAAGGGATTGTATTTCGATCTAGCGAGCCCTCGAAGGCTGACGATGGCGCCGTCTCGAGAATCCAGACACTTGGTATCAAACAAGTTTACGACCTCCGTTCACCACACGAGTTTCTTAATGCCGCTGGACATAACCCTCCCGTCAGAGAATGGGAGGGGGTGGAAAAAGTGTTCGCTCCAGTCTTCCTCGAGGAAGATTACTCACCCGAAGCAATAGCTATCCGTAACCAAAGCTTCGGAAGCGGACCAGAGGTAAGTCGTCTACTTGTAATTCGCTAATCTTGTCTCGTAAAATTGGTGTCCAGTTGTTAGTGGTCTTGATCTTTAGATGGTTGCTAATCTAAGCTCACGTAGGGATTTGCGAAAGTGTACATGAATATCTTGGCTTCCGCCTCGTCGCCGTCCAATGAGGCCAGACCATTCGCTAAGATCCTCTCCCATCTCGCCTCTAGTGCCTCTCCTCATCCGCTACTTATCCACTGCTCGGCTGGTAAAGATAGGACGGGCGTCATCTGCGCCTTGATTCTCTCGTTGTGCGGGGTGGCCGACGAAGGTGTAGCGATCGAATACAATCTTACAGACGTGGGATTAAAGCCGCTGCATGACACTATCATTTCCAATCTCATGAAGGACGACGCATTCATAGGCAATCCTGACGGCGCGAGACGGATGGTTCTAGCCCAGTGAGTATAATATCAAATATTGCAGAGGACCATTTAAACTGATTCATATCCAGGAAGGAGACCATGTTAAACACCTTGCAGATGATACGGAACTTGTATGGATCTGTTGAGAACTGTATTACCAGTTTGGGATTGCTTTCGACTGAAGAGATAGACCAGCTTAGACGGAACATGATTGTGGACGCGACAGAAGATCCATTTGGTTTCGAAGAGTGAGGTTTCACTTTGACGAATGACGAAATAATAGAAGAATTTAACTAATCTATGTATCTGTCTACTGGTGATTATGTATTTACGCGATGCATGAGCTAAGCTAAGGCGAATGGGGCCAGCTAGCTTGACCGCCTACTTCCTTTGGAACTTGGCGAGTGGGTAAGGCGGCAGAAAGGTTATCGTCGCAAAAAAACTGATAAAGGAAATAAAGGAAAAAAAAAAAAAAAAGGCTGCAAGGTTGATAGTAACGAGCCGAGCAGAATTCCCGTCGCATGTACTGTTACCATGGGGAAGAATACCTAGGTAGTTTCAAAATCTCAATTGAACCGTACTTCTCAAGCTCGATCAATCAAATAATGGTATCGTATTTTCCTTAGAATACCATTGAAGCTCATAAGTTCGCAAGAGACAATCCATTGTGCGACGATCATTCCCTTCACAATGGGGAGCAAACGGAAGCGTGCCAACAAGGCCGTGCCGAACGGCAGTCAGCCTACTCAGAAACGTGCCAAAACAGACCATCAACCAGTAACCCATCCTGAAGCGACGAATCTCGATCTCGACAAGTCCCCCTTCACCGAGACCCTGGCGGGCGAAGCTAGGAAACGAGAAGCAAACGTATACGAACTGCTTGGAAGCCCTGATGGTGATGAGCGAATTGCTGCTGCCGGTGCCCTTATAACAGGGCTGTTAGCCTCTCCAGAAGCTGCGCTGCAGAGACACCTCGACAATCGCCTATTTCGCGGTCTTGCGAGCTCTCGGAATGCGTCACGGCTTGGCTTCAGTCTTGTGATAACCGAATTACTGAGCCAGCTATTCGGGTCGCAAAATCTCTCCGAGTCGAAGTACCCTGGCTTGACATTCGACAAGGTCTTAGATATCCTAGTCGAGAAAACGACGCCGAGTGGTCATCTTCCCGGGCAGGAAGAAAGGGATTGTTACTTTGGTCAGCTATTTGGGCTGCAGTGCTTTGTAGGGTCTAAGATACTCTTCGACGAAGAATCACGATGGCTGAAAGTCTTGGACCTACTACTGAAGATGGCTGAGAAGAAGGTATGGATGCGATCGCACTGCGGATGGGTTGTCGTCGAGTCACTACCCCAAATGGGACAAGACAAAGCAGAGGAAACGCTCCAAAAGCTGTCTGAGGTCGGACTCGGCAAGACTGCAGAGGGTGTTGGACTCTGGATGAGGGCACGAAGCTGTTATCCCAACCTAAAAACGCCTGCAAAGCCATGGCACGATCCTATGAACCCCGGCGTTCTGTCTGAAGTTGCTCGAATACTGAAGGACAACGTGGCGCAAGACAACGGAGAGGATGCGGCGATCGCAAAAGCAAAGCAAGGCGGCTGGAATGCCCAGTTGCACTTTGTTTGGGATCTCATCTTGGCAACATTCACTACGGGCGAAAAACAGAGCAAAGACCAACTGAAGCTCTTCTGGACTACCGTCATTGACGGTGAGTATAAACTTGCTTATGGAAGTTTCAATATTCTAATACCTTTCTAGATGGCCTCTTCTCCAAGACTGCGTCTGACGCGCAGAAGTTCCGGGGCTTCATGATTTTCCAAAAGTTTCTCCAAGCATTTACGACAGAGAATGAGAAACTAGTCAAGGAATTATTTACCCGGAACTTGATGAAGTGCCTCATTAACCAAGCTGCGAAGGAAGATCGTTATCTTCACCGTGCTGCGCTGAAAAGTCTCCAATCGATAGAGAAGGTTGTGCAGACATCACCAGAGCTCTTGTTACCCGTGTTGAAGGAGCTTCTCGGAAAGTATGGAGCCTATGACTTCGACCAGCGAACGAACACCAAGACTGTCGAAAATCTGCTTCAATGGGTAACGCCGGCTAATGCAAAAGGTGTTCTCAAGCTTCTTCGAGATCCTGCTGTCGTCATAAACGAGTAAGACATTCCGGAATTTTGGTAGAAACAACTTGACTTGCTAACCATCTAGTAGCAATGTCGCCAGTGAAGCTGAGAGACTCAGACAAGTATACGCTAGCTATATGTCCAAGTTAGCAATTCAAGCGAAATCAACACCGGAAGATTCTGATACTAAAGGGGCTACGAACGTCGCGGAGATTGGTGTCAATGAACTGGCGGCCTGCGCATATTCGCTACAACCACAATTCAAGCCGGACCTCTCAGAAAAGTCGAGAGAGGTCTTCCGCAAATTACTCGCATCTACGATCGGAAAAGTCATGAGACGTCGCGATGATGCCGAATATTTATGCAATGTGTTAATCTCAGTCGAGCCTACAGCGGTGAACATGAGCGAGGAAATCAAGACCGAGCAAGGCAGCGCATTAAAGGCTATGCGGAAACTGCTCAAAGCTAGCAAGAAGTCAGAGAGCAAAGACGCCGGGGCGTCAGTGGGCCTAGCTCTGCTATATGCTATCACCATATTGCAGTTATATGACGGGGTGCCAGATGCTATTACTATCCTTCAGGATCTAGAGCGATGCTCCGAGAAGATGAAAAGTAAGGAAGGCGGTAGCTCCGAACTGTTGGTAGAGATATTACTGGCGTTAGTCTCCCGGCAATCGCCTATGATGAGGCAAATTAGTGAACAGGTGTTCGAAGCGTTCACTTCGCAGGTGTCTTCCGAAGCCCTCGAGCTCCTGACAGAACCCCTATTTGCAGAGGAAAATGAGAAGGGATATCAGGCTCTATTCGAGAACATTGAGGAAGAAGATGTAGAGATGAACGACGCGGAAGATTCGGGTTCTGGGGACGATGTTGAGGACATGGACGAGGACGAGATCTCGGAAATCGGCTCGGATGTAGAATTCGTTACTTTGAATGGTGCGGATGCAGCTGATGGGGAAGAAGACGACGACGACGACGAAGAGGAAGAAGTCGATGACGAGGAGAAGAGGGAAGCCGATGCACAGGAGCTTGCGAATCTCGACGACGCCCTCGCCAAGGTCTTACGAAGTCACCGATTAGACAAGGACAAAGATGCTGATTCCTCAGATAACGATTCAGACATGACGGACTCGGAGATGATGGCCTTGGATGAGAAGCTCATTGAGGTCTTCAAGCAGAGGGCGAAGACCGCTGGCACTAAGAAGAAAGATAAAAAGGACGCCAAGGAATCCGTCGTCATCTTCAAGCATCGCATCTTGGACTTCATCGCGCTGTATGTTAAGCACGAGGCTGCTAACCCGCTAGCTTTCAACGTACTATTGCCGTTGCTGGAAGTTGTGCGTACCACTACGGCTAAGCCGTTGGCGAACAAGGCGGTAGTCACCATCGAGAACTTCTCTAAAGCTTTCAAGAAGGCACGCAGTGATCTCGAACTCGACACCGAAGCACAGTTCAGCTTGATGAAGGAGATTCACCAACAGGCCGCAAAAGACACGAGCAACGCTTTCGGCAGAGCGGCATCGGCCGCTAGCTTGCTCGTGGCCTCTAGCTTGTTTGCCGACAAGGAGAATATCGACCGCATCAACGCGGTCTACGCGCAGACGTTTGCGGACTGCCAGAAGGGCCAGGTCAAGATACAGGGTTTCTTCTTTACCGACTGGGTCAACTGGGGTATGGGCCACGCCGCCAACGTGCAGCAGGCGCCGGCTGCCGTTCCTGCATCGTAGATATGTCATGTAGGAGGCTTGCTCTAGATACCTAATGGGATGTCCTAAATTTTGACATTATAATGCTAAATTAAGGCTTGAGGAGTTCCGTATGATCTTGCCTATGGCTTGCAGCAGATGTGACGAAGCTACGAGTGTCGTAAGTGTAGTGTATTGAAAGCGGAAAGAAAAAAAGATGACAGAAAGAAAAGGGCGAAAGGATGAAAAGGGGTAATCTGTATTACAGGTATGATAGGGGATGGAGGTGGTGGTGGTAGAAGGATAAAAAATAAAAATAAAAGGGGGTCTGAAAAGTTGGCAAAAACAAGCTCGGTCGAATGACCTGCGAACAACCTGCCCAGGTACCTTGGACTTCTCAGCTGCCAACCCCCTGGGCTAGCATACTGTGGGCTCGCTGTCTACTACCGGTAAGATAGGTAGGTATCTGAGATACCTCTCTACGATGCCCAAAGTGTTTTACTTCTGCCTTGGAGCCCATCGTGGCCTCGCAATTCAGTGCAGAAACTCCATCCTACGGTGCTGTCCTCCTTATGGATGGTCCCTTACTACCGATCCTTATTCTTCCAAGCAAGTATATTTATTACCAGGCGTAGCAATGCTCCCTCATTTAATTCACGAATGACCTGCAGTCTCCTGTGCTTGTCCAACTCCTGAAGCCCTTACAGATACTCCTGCTCCACTCCCAGTCACCCCTATTCTTACACATTGCCAATCATAAATTTTTGCTGAGCGGAACCATCCAATCTTCAGTTCCAGCTAGCGTTACCGCACTTGTTAAGCGTCTATTCTACCTAGTCTACTTGAACATCGTGCAGGATTAATAAGTGCCATTGTATTATCACACCCCTGAGTCAGGCCCAGTGGTTGCCCTCATCAGGAGTAGAAGTTACGCTGGTAAGCAGCATCTGATATAACCTCGTCTACTATAGTTAAATACTCCTCCCGACCTAATTCTAATTCGAATCGCCATTTGCCTTGTATGGGTAAGTGAGTACGTCTTGACAGCAAAACGATCCCTTGGCTAGTTCTTGGGTTGTTCAGGGGTTCCCTCAAGAAGCCGCCTTGCGTGGCCTTGCCGAATTCCTTTGCGATAGCAGCACTTGGAGATATACCGAAAACTCCGACAACGCGTAGGATCAACGAAGTGCGTATTGGGCTGAATAACCCCTTATTCATATATCGCTGCTAAGACAGCTTGCTCGTCCGTTACGGAAAGTTAGGGTCTCTAGAAAGGTTTAAATAAATCTATGTAAGAGGACGAACATGCAATCTAACCATCATGCCCCTCTCATTATTGTCGACTTATAGTAACCTTAGATCATCAAAGAGGCTGGGTCATTAGAAGAGTGAGGACGTTCTATTCAACATGCTACTTATGAAGAGTTCTCGTCTATATGATACATACCGGACCATGTTGCTGTGTGAATCCAACGAGGCAAGCTTAGAAAACGGAGCAGCCTTCCCCGGACGGACGCCAGGACAGTCCGTCAGCAGAGCTCCCACAGGGGCCGCGGGAGGTCTGCGCGCACGGGCGGGGCGTGCCCGGTCTTCATCTGTACGTACACTACCTTGCGCTTCGGGTTGCCCATGAGGACGGACTGGGAATTCAAGCCGTAATAGTCAGAGATAGAGTGGGTGATCCATCGTCTAGGCTTGTCAGCAACGCTACGGTCTAGAATATCAGCAGAGTTACGGTTTTCGAGCTCATACCTGAACGCGCTGTCGGTGTCGTCGCCGCCTAGGGCATCGAACACCATACCCTGCTGCTGCTGGTCGCTTCTCCCCTTGGTCTCGCGCCGCGCCTTCTTCCAGCCGTCGCGCATCGCGCCGTTCCGGCCCACGAACACGATCTCCTCGTCCTCGACCTCGCCCTCGCTGCTGTCGGTAAGCAGCGGCGACGGCGGCTCCTTGGCCGCCTCCTGCTCGACCAGGTACCGCCGGACGGGCTCCTCGAGCGAGCGCACCCACGTCTTGACCGCGGGCGTCTTCTTGGCGCGGTGGAACAGCTCGCGGGGCACGCGGCCGGCGACGTGCGCGTCGCCCAGCGTCCGCGTCTGCATCTGCTTGCGGCGCGCCGCCACGGCCCGCTTCGTCTCGACTTCGGCGCGCATGCGCAGATCCCAGATCGCGGCGATCTGGTACGGGATGTGGTTCACGGGGTGAAGCGGGCGGGGCTCCCAGTCGGCAGGTTCGGGCGGCTGGGCGTTGGGGACGTGCAGCAGACGGTCGTTCTCCCACCGTCTCCGCTGGCGGCTGCCCTCCTTGCCCTTGAGCAGGGCCTCCCGCCTGCGCTGGCTGTCGCGGCGAGACGGTGGGCGCGGCGGCGGAGTGGTCGCGGTAGACTTTGCCCGAGGGTCTTGGATGCTCACGGATGGCTTCTTGGAGTGATCATCGAGGGGGATCGATAGCGGGGTGCCGGTGCCGCGCGCGATAGGGGAGATGCTGAGCGATTCGAGCGCGGATACTGTCCACGATTCGATGTCGACCCCGCTGGCTGGTAAACTTGTCGCATTCGCATTGGCAGCCAGAGCTGTGTTTACATTCACATTGGATGGTTGATGCGATTCCGGCTGCTGATGCTGCTGATGCTGCTGATTCGTGGAAGCCGCTAACTCCGGAGGTGGGGGGACAGCGCTGTAGATGGCCATGATTGCGATAAGGAGCTCTGCTTGAAGCTTCAAGAAAAGACGTAAAATAAATAAAAGAGTTGTTACTAGGTCACCCTCCCAAGCTGTACTTTAAATTGGTCTATTTGAAGAAACAATCAAGATGGCGCAGTTGAGGATGTCCGGTCTAAATGGATAAGGGGATAAGGGATGGATGCGATTCATAATGATTCAGAACAGCATGGGGGGGTTTCTGACTCGAACCCTTAGGCTAGTGAGATATGGGCTTGACCAATTACGGCCTTAGCGCAGACACGCGCAATGAGGTTTGGCCCCACTGCGATAACATGTGCATACCTGGTACCTAGTACGTCCGGCTCTTTAAGTGCATGCAGATGCAGCCTCGGCGTGACTTTTGATCTAAGGGGGGGGGGGGGGGGTTCATATTACCAGGTAGCTCAGCTTGACCTCGGGTTGAACTTAGTTTGAGTCATGGTTGCTTGCTGGACTGTTGATGACCGGAAATGGGTAACAGATGCCGGAGGAATAAGGAGGGGAAATATGTCTTTCATCGGATATAACACCATGCCTATTAGACACCAGCTTCGTCCAATTTAGGTAAATTTATAAAGCTAGCTCTCGTGTCAACTTCACGATTCAACGCATCGCGCGTCTGCGAAGTAGGTATCTAAGTAAATAATAATTTGTTCTTTGGAGCTCATGTTGCGCAAATTCTTAGATGGCAGCAAAGCAAACGAACATCGACGTGATCGTGGCCGGCGGATAAAGTATCAAATTAGAAACGAAAGTAGAACAGGTCCAACCCTCTGCAACAGCTCGCTAGCGAATGCCCGAACTGCCCAGGCCACCCGGTGCTAAGAGAGGCTGGTTCTCTCCTACGCCTTGAACACTTTCGCGGTCAAGCGCACGCTCGATTTCCTCCTGTGTTTCCCCGTAAGCTTGCAGATGAGCCGAATATGGGCCTGGGGATGGCAGGACTCTAGGCGTGGTGCGTCTGTTGTATGGCGGTCGTTGTGGTGGAGTAGATTGATTGCACTCCTCTTGCGACGGCCACTCGTAAGAGATAGCCATAGCCAAGAGGATACCCTGCATTATAGCCGTCATGACATAAACTCCCCAAGAACTCCAGCCAGCCCAGCCTAGACGTGCTGCCAGACTACCAGCAAAGAGGAGGCCACCAGGGGTTTGAATGCACATCATCAGAATACTTAGACTGCCGGCATGCTTGAGAAGATACGTAGTCCAGATCTGAGGGATGTATTGAATGGCAGCAAGCACAGCAGCCATGATTCCCAGGAAATTTGCCCATTTACCTAGGTGCTGGGGAGCACCTAGCGCAAATGCAGCCGATATGATGACGACGAAGAGACCATGGATCAGGCACATGGCAGCCACGCCGATAGCGGTCCTCCAGGTAGGCTGGCTGGGGTCACGCTCCACTTCGTCGTCCAACAGGTCAGCGTCGTCATCCCGCCGGAAGAAGACGAGAAATAGGACCAGACTAAACATATTAGGTCAGAGACATATTTCGATAAACCCATACATAGAGAGGACCACGTACATGACGGCGAAGCAAACCCACTGCATTCCAATCTGCACGATTCCTAGCAGACCGGCAGTGCATTCGAAGGGACTAACTTCTTTGCAGCAGGCGACGTCGGCTCTCGACTGGGGCAGTGTGAGGATGTTACCGAACTGGGAGTTCGCCGACGTGACACCGAGTAGGACGAAGTATGGAGAGATGCCTTCTGAGGAACCGCGGGAAATGATCCGGTAGTGTTGTGTGACGTAGGATAGCATTATCCCGATGACTATCAGACTAGACACCGATATTAGTTAGTACAGGTCAGGCTGATAGTTGCTGGTTGATGGTCGAAAGGTTATATGCACTGACATGGAGACGAAGAAGTTGGTGAACCCGCCCTCGCGGAGCGAGTCACAGCGATCAGCGACGAAGACACTATCCATGATGGCTGCTATCTGCATCTATGGGACGTCGTCGACTTAAAGTGAAGTAAATATGGCAAAGAACAAAAGGAGCTAGAGCTATGGGAGTAGCCGCTCCTCAAATATTGCTACAAAGACGATGCCTATGGAGGATTGTTGGGACCGGTCAACCAAAGTTGACCATGCAGCAGGTCGATCCTGAAGGCGATCGGAATAGAAGTGAAATGAAGATGGAATGCGTGCGTAACGCCAGAAGTACAGAATAGCCTGTCCTTGCCTAGTTGCTACCGAAGCATGGCGGATGCGGGAGGAAACCGGTCTACGCAAGCTGCGATAATGAGAGCGATAAGAGCTGTAGCAGTCGTATGAGGTACGAGGTATGATGAAGTTGTTAAGAGAATGTGCCGAGCCTGCGAATCTGCGGGCTTGCCTTAATTAAACGCCATAGCTCAGGAACAAGTTATGATAGGCAGGGCTGGCAGGCTCCGTCAGCGCTAGAACGCTAGAACGCTAGAAGCTAATGACTCGGGAAACGTATGATGGGGAGGCTTGCAGCCAAGCAGCCAAGCCAGCTAGGTACAGCCTACAGGCCAAGAAGTACCCTTCTGCAGACGGGATACGGCTGCAACGCCGCAAGCGGGCTGCGGGCTGCCGGGCTGCGTGCCAATGCTTAACCCCTGCGCTAAATGGCAAGATAGTGCATCTCCCCTCCACAAGTACATATTAGCGGTGAAATGCATTAGAAGACACATGTTTCTCTAACACCCCACTAACAAACATCTCAGATCATTCTTGGCTTTTTACCCACGGAGATCCACCACGTTTCAGCGGTCGATCAGCCTCTCCAGCATCGTGTTTTTCTCAACTATTACCTAAGAGAGTTAGATTTACTTGGACCAGCATCTACGTCCTAGAAGCTTGCTTATACCGAGAATCCCCGCGGAAATGGTAAGTCGGGATAGAGCTCTTCCTCTGGGATGGATCGTGAAGGAGCTCCTCGCCAGGCCCAAGGCAGGGTAGAACTTCTAGCCTCGACAGGGGACATAACTGCGGATGGCAACGAATCGACCTCGCCAAGGCCTGGGGAACACGCACCAGCGACGTCTCGCAGCGAGAGAGATGACGGTCTTCGGGATTATTTCGAGTCGGCACAGTGGACGGCAGACGGGACCACCCTTCTGACGTCCTCGTCGTCCAATGTAATATCCGGCTATATAGTGCCCGAAGATCTCCTCTCGCCAGCGGTCAGCCGGCCCCTGAAGCTCGCCGCCCAGGCCACCATCCAGCTGCCGGAGCCGAGCAACGTCCTAGCGGGCGCGCCGTACTTCCGGCTCGCGGAGCCGTGGACGCAGCAGCTTCTCGTCTCGGCCCGGGACCACCCCATCCAGCTCTTCTACCTCGACCCGTCCCGGCAGCACCAGAAGCCGGCGTCGTGCTACCCGCTGACCAAGGCGCGGTCCGAGACCTTCCTGTCGGCCACGTCGCTCGTCTGGCCGGACCCGGGCACGCACTTCGTCGCGGGCAGCCGCAACCTGCTGGCCAAGTTCGACGTCCGGCGCGCGGGCGACGAGCCGCTGCTGCGCGTCAAGACCATCCCGTCGGACCGCCACCTGTCCAAGGGCGGCGGCGTCGGCATGCGCGGCGCCGTCTCCGCCCTCGCCGCCCAGCCCCCCGACGCCCGCCACGCCAGCCTCGTCGCCGCCGCCACCTGGACCCGCTGGGTCGGCCTGTACGACTTCGCCCAGTCCTCGGGCGCCTGCGTCGCCACCTGGAGCATCGCCCGCGCCGGCACCGACGAGGCGCGCGTCGGCGGCGACGGCGTCGCCCAGGCCGCCTGGAGCCCCTGCGGCCGCTACCTGCTCCTCGGCGAGCGCAAGTCCGCCGGCGTCCTCGTCTACGACGTGCGCGTCACGGGGAAGCTCCTCGGGTGGCTGGCCGGCCGCGACGCGCTCGGCAACCAGCGCATCGCCTGCGACGTGTTTCCCGGCCAGGGCGGGGGCGGGGCCGGAGGCGAGGACGCCGGGTTTGAGGTCTGGTCCGGCTCGACGCACGGCGCCGTCGAGGTGTGGGAGGGCGTCGGGACGCGCGAGGGCGCGCACGAGCCGTCGTGGGGCTGGTCTGCTGCCCAGCGATCGACGGTGGCGAGTACGTGTATGCACCAGAGCGGCACGGTCGTGGCTACATGTTCCGGGTCGTGGGAGTTCCCCGACGAGCTGGAGGGCGATGGCGACGACGAATGTGGATCGCAAAGCGAGAGTTCAAGCTCGGAAGCGCCGTGGATGCGCAGACGGAATAGAGAAAGCAGCTTGAAGATCTGGAGTATATCCAACAACAGCTACGAAGCCGCAAGCCCCGGAGAAACTGGGAATGGCCCGGAATAAACTATGATACCCAAAATCAAATGGAACTGGTGTAGTCTTGGCATTTTAATCTTCTCGAACTGGGATATTCGTTAGCATCGTCTTCCAGGGGATGGAATTGGTTTGCCATACAATTCGCCATTCCTTTGCTACCTACATACAGCTACCTAAAGTGTAGAAGGGAGTAGATTGCATATCCCCAGATCTCTCCTAGAGCACAGATAGCAAGCAAATTAATTAAGCATCCAGCCAGTATCTCGTGGTCCTAGCCGGATTTCCTCTTAGCCTACGTAAGGACATATAGCTCTTCAGCACAAATGTAGCACAGCTCTTTGGGCTAAGTCCGGGGCTACTTTCAATCAACCCCATCGTGTTTCCAGGACCTCGTTGACTCTATTCAGCACTCTTTCTCCTCCCATCAGCCTTCCGAAATTCTGCACTCTTTCCATGGGCGTCATCCTCACAAATGCTGACAATCCGTATTGGCCAGCTTCCTCTTCAGGCGCGTCGCCGGGTGCCTTTAGCTGCCCAAGTACTGCCTGTGCGGCGTACGCGTTCATCCCCGCCCGCCGTAGGAACAGCTCCCACAGCGTCTCGTCCTGGATCAAAATATCCTGCACCTCGGCCGCCTCCGGTGCGTAGCAGGTCGCAAACGAGACTAGCCACTTCGCAAGCGTGTCGTCACCGCCTCCGACGTAGTACGTCTGCGCATTCACGTCGAGCCCCGCGACGAAGCCGGCAAAATCTGTGTAGCCCGCACATTCGGAAAGCGTGAGCTCGCGCGCCGTGTCGTCCACGCGGTTCGCTTCGGAGACGAGGATGACGAGGCGCTCGTACCGGACTGCGACGCTGCGGATACGCTCGCGGATGGCTGACAGGCCTTTGTGGCCCGGGAGCGGCTTCTGCATGGCCTTGAGCAGCGTGGTAATCACGATGCCGGTCGTGGGGGATACGATTACGTCGGCTTCCGCGGCAAGCGGCGAAGCGACCGGCGACCGGGACACGGAGTTGCGGTCCCAAGTCAAGGTGTTCCATCGGTCAAAGTCTCGCTCGATAATCTCGGCATTCGGGTAGAGCTTCTCGAGGAGCGAGAATACACCTCGGCTGAGGGTTAGTGCCTTGATTATCTTCGTTCGCTCGAAGGCCGGTCGTAATATTGGACAAGGAGCAGGAGTAGCTGCTTCTTGCTCCAGCTCCATCTCTCGTTCCGCTGCTGTCTCTGACTGAACTGTGGTCGCTGCCCTTTTGGGTGACACCACCTCTGGGTGGATTACTGGTTTGGCGGTAGTTGGAAAGAAAGAACTCTTGGCTTGCTTTTGGCGTTTTGCGGTATGGAAGTCGACGTAGTTGGACAAGAGAGTCGATGTAGCAGAAGGGTCATTGCAGCCTAGAAGAAGGCGAGGAAGTTTGTCGTGATCACTCGGCGGAGTCTGGAACGATGCTGACGCTGTGTTCTTAGGGATTTGAACAAGGTCGATCGGTGAAGCTGAGTCGGACGTGCTCATGTGCTCCAAATCAAGATTTCCAAGCTCGTACTTCCTTTTCCTTACTAGGGATTCTATGTCTCTGTCCTCTTTCGCAGGGGAAGGTTCTAGCTGGCCTTCCTCGTCTTCTTCTTCCCCTTCGCGAAGAACTGCAAGACCTGGCTGCTTCCAGATGTAGTCCGCACTTGTGAGCACTTCAAGGTGAATTGGGAAATTCAGAAGTGCTTCCGCGTCATGGTCGCTTTCAATCAATTCGTTAGTAGAGATATGGGCAACTCTAGAGTCAAAGGGAGACCAGCGCAGCCCTCTTTCTGCTTCGGAGTTCTTCGGCCAGGAAGGAATATTGAGAACTACATGGGTCTTCTCTATCCATGCCAGCTGTGACGCAGCACCTGACGGTATTTTCTGCCACTCAGGGTCGGGGATCGAAAAATCCACTTGAGGGATCTGTATTCGGGCGATCGCATCTGCCGCTTGTAGTTGCTCCTGCTCGGTGCTCCTTCGCACTGATACTGCCTTCTCCTTCAATGCCGCCAAAGTCTCATCATTGAAGATTTCAGCATAGTCCTTCCCGCCCTGGGTGTCAAACGATTTATGATGTCCTTTGTTCGAGACCTGGTCAATGTCTACACCGTTCGCGGAAGCTGACATATCTATAACCAAATCTAAGGAAGGGGGTGTAGAGTTGAATGGAGTTAAGGGGCCGTCGATCTTTAATGATTTAAGATTCGGTCCATTCGGCTCAAGCAACGGCAACTCTCCTGAAGAGGACAGGTTCGGAGTCTCGAAGTGCAGACATGACGACATGGCAGTCTGACAGCCATCCGCTTGGGGTAAATTTGCCTCAGCTTTGCTCAAGCCTTCCTCAAGTAGTGTACTGGGATCTGATGATATCGGAATTTCGCATGTTTCCTCGTTTGGAATGAAGTAATCTTCATCCTGGGCGGCAGAGCTAAGGGGAGGCGTGATACCTGGAGCTCGGAGACTCTATGTACACAAGTTAGTGGATCAGATAGAAAGACTCAGATTTAGTCAAGAACTTTCCCTCATATATGTCAGTTCATCGATTAGCTTGATGTGTTTATCCTGTGTCCATTCGTCACGCAGGATACTGAATAAATAATACAATGTCTCCTTTAGGATATCTAATTTCTCATCATGAACTGCCATGGTAAGCCTCTGCCTGTATTGGTAACTGCTCTCTGGGAAATTGAGGCTCTCGTCATTCGAAACGCTGAGAGGCTCTGAAGGAACACCTGTCACGTCTCTGTTAGATCTTCTCCGTTCCTGAGCAAGCTTAACCAATTCTCTGTAGGCGTATTCATGAGGCAATGGATGCTCAAGCTTCAACTTTGAGAATTCCCTGGAAGTGGGTAACTTAGGTGCCTGAGCGTTTTCGCGTCTTAACCCGACAGCCAACAGCTCAATAGACGACTTTGAGATGTTGGGTTGCTCAGTCCGATGGTCGAGATGAAAAACGGATACCGAAGGAAGAAGAGCTTCATCGTTCGAACTATCTGGTTCGGCAGCGGGAGATACCTGGATCTGGTTTTGGAAATCGGCGAACAACGGCGAGATGTCGACCTGGGAATCAACTGACAGGCTATTCAGGAGCGCATAGTCATCAGCCTGCAAGTCAGTAGCGTCTATCGGGCTGCCCTGGTGGTCCATTCTACACTTGGGCTTGTATTCGACTTAAGCTCGTATTCGTCGCTCAAGCAGCAGATACGCAACGACTCGAGGCTGAAGTGTCATTTCGAAACTGAAATCAAGACATTAGTTGGAGTCTCGAGCATCTGATACTCGGGCGAAGTAACCAGTGGATATGTGAACGGACTTAATGTGCCTAATGTACCTAACGTATGCTTTTGAGCAGGCAGGAACGATTGATACTCTCAAGTCCCACCTTACCTACCAATAGGCTGGAGCCAAGGTGTGGCGGAGAATGTTACTTCCAAGACAGCCCGCCGATTATCAACGGAACTTGCGATCGTGAAAACGGCCCACTTGCTGTAGCAAACTGAACCGTCGAGTTGCTGCCCCTTGGACGTCTTAGAAACATATCTAAGCCATATTATTTGACATCAAGAAACGAGGCATGCTCTCTACATCAGGTCAAAGATAATTTCGTAAAGTGAATCTTCTAAACCAATTAAACCACTTTATAGACCCTACGAAGAAAGAAATGGATAAGATGGCAGCCATAAGCTACAACTGTGCGATGTCAACTGAGAACGGCGAGGATCAATATCAACCATCCCTTTATAACCCATTTGGTGTTAATTGTAGTCGTTCCTTGCAAGGTGTTCATGTGATCTCTGGCTAAGTGTCAAGATTTATTTGGTCTAGCATATCAGGTAGGGTTCAACAGTATCTGCAAGCCATTGCATCGAGAGTCAAGTAGCCACGGAGACACGTTCAAATAAGACGATTTGACAACTTCTAGGAACAGATACGTGGCTAACTGCTCTACAATCTTCCACGTAGTTCCCGAAGGGCACAGGAGGTAAGGGCCTACTAATACATCATGCAAGTTGACTTGCCTTGCTCCAACACAAGCAGGGATAATTCGAGGCGAGGTATTTGTTTGTGTAACTTGTCAGATGGTACGTATTTGATTAATTGGATATAGTTATACCGGGGCTTCGAGCCTTTGTTTAAAAGCCGGGTAGCTTATAACGTACCGATTCTGCACTCCTACTTCTCTCTTTCATATCCACCGTCACCCACCACTTACAAGATACTTCATTCTCTTACCAATTAGACTTTCAAGATGTTTACACCTGAGGCCATTCTAGCACAACTGCAGGTTGCTGGCTCTGCTTTTGCTGAAAGGAAGCCTGGGGCACGAGAACAACTCCTAAACCTCGGGTACTCTTTGGTGTCGAGCCTCCAGCTTCCCAGTGAAGCTATTCAGCGCATGGGGTGGGCTGAGGTGAGCTCATAACAGCCCTTATCTGGAGCCTGTTTCTAATTATGAACGCCGTGACAGCCCGCCAGAGCTGCTCATTGTCGCATTGCCGTGGAGCTTAAAATATTCGAGCTTCTCAAGGAAAGCGGCGAGCAAGGGATCAGCACTAAAGACTTGGCCACGAAGACCGGGGCGGACGAAGTTTTAATCGGTACGTTAGAGTGAACTAGCTGCCCGTTGGTTACAAGACGTACACCTCGGTCCTGACAATTTGGAAAGCACGAACTTTGAAGCATCTTGCTGCTATGAATGTAGTGGCAGAGAGTGGCATGGACACGTATGCTGCGACACGCTTGAGCGATGCCTTCACTGAGCAGAGATATCGGGACGGAATTATCTACACGTGAGTAGCTGGCCCTCATAGATGACACTCTTGTTGCCACACAAGGATACTTACCCCCTTCCAGACACGACGTGGCCGGCCCATCGTTCCACGGCTTGCCCGAGTATTTGAAAAGTATTAACTACGCGCTTCCAACAAAATTGACCGACGGGCCCTTTCAGGCCGCTCATAAAACACAGCTTCCTTTCTTCGCATGGCTAGACCAAAACCCGCCATATCTCCAAGTCTTCAGCAGCTACATGGGTGCATACCGGGCAGGGAAACCTTCGTGGGTTGACCCGGGATTCTACCCTGTATCGGAGCGTCTTGCGGCAGGGTTTAGTGATTCAGACGGCAATGGTGTTATGCTTGTGGATGTCGGTGGTGGCAGAGGCCATGATCTCCAAGAGCTAAAGGAAAAGCACCCTTCCTTACCAGGTAGGCTAATCCTCCAGGATCAAGCCGATGTCATCTCCACTATTTCGGGGGGAGTATTTGAAGCTACGACGCACGACTTCTTCACTTCACAGCCAGTGAAGAATGCCCGCACGTATTATCTGCACTCGGTACTCCACGACTGGGGTGACGACGACTGCGTCAGGATCCTCGAGCAAATACGGCCAGCGATGAAGCCTGGGTATTCTAAGCTACTTATTAACGAGATCATCGTCCCGGGCCGAAATGCCACATGGCCAGTGACATCTATGGATCAATTGGTATTTGTCCTAGGCGCCATGGCCGAGAGGGCGGAATCGAGTTGGGAGAACATACTGAAGCGGGCAGGGTTCAAGGTCACGCAGGTATACAGTTACGAGATGGGCTCGGAAAGTCTTATAGAGGCGGAATTGGCCTGATCTGTTTCATAGGAACGAATAACTTGATATGACTCGTACATATATCCTCAATGACTGGAGTTGGCTAAAAGAATGATTACCGTGGTAATACCATTTCGTCCAAGATTCTTCTCTATTTTAAGATGATCAACATTGATAAAGACTAAGACGGCACGCATTTCTTCACTTGGTCTTCTCGGTAGTGCTTAACTCTAGAAAATAGTAGAGATAGAAAATAGGGGGGAAGAAATGTCAGGTTAATGTGGAGAAACTGAGGTCCGCCAAGCTAAAAAGGGCTGAAGGGTCCATAATTAAAGGCCAGGGTCCAAGCTTCGGCTTACCAACCTGCCAAACCCAGCCACCGCCAAAGAAATTCCCGCCGTCGACGGCTCATAGGTAGCCCAAGTCCCATGCCCCATGTCTCATGTACCTAACAATCTTCGTGCCATCGGCTGCCGGGTTTTATGTTGACCGTTACAACCGCAGAGTCGGTCATCTACCACCGCGATATTGTACGTGCGTTGTAAGCTTCTACTCTAGTGCTCGGTAATCGGCCATCTCTTCTTGGGGGGTAAAAAAAGAAAAAAAAAAAGGTCGAGATGGATCCAGCCTCTCTCGACCCACGTCTTCGCGATGCTGGCGAGGACTCAATTGTCGTAAATGGCCCGACACATCCTCCGCATCTCGCCGTCGCAGGCATCCCCACCTCAGCATCGGCACCGTCATCATCAGACCTTCCCGACTCCCCAATCCAACAGCACCTTCAGAGCCAACCTGGCCCATCGCCGGGCGCTTCTGCTATTGTCTTCACGCCTCAGACTCCAAACGGCCAGCCGCACTCGGCATCCAGTGACACTCCCAATGCTCCGGGGAGCACCCCGCACGATCCGAATGACCCCAAGCGACCGCGGGCTTGCGAGGCCTGTCGTGGATTGAAAGTGAAATGCGAACCAGATCCCCCGAATCCGGACGGTCCTTGTAAGAGATGTGCGAAGGCGGGGCGAAATTGTGTTGTGACGCAACCTACGCGGAAGAGACAGAAAAAGACGGACAGTCGCGTTGCTGAGCTGGAGAAGAAAATAGACGCTCTTACCGCGAGCTTGCACGCAAGCAGAGGAACACCTGCTAGTGCTCATCCACCCCCATCGGATGACCAAACCTACGGATACGGCCATGCTTCGACCGCAAGAGACTGGGGTGCTCCGCCGCCCCGAGATCATCAACCTCCACCTCCACCACAGCCAGCGCCCGAGCCAGAGAAGCGTTCATTTGCGCCACCGAACGTCATGGCTGGTCAGAAACGGAAGTTCACCGACACCACGGATGGCTCTGCCGATGTTGCCAGCCCCTCACCAGCACCGCCAAAGTCCAGTGTTATAGGATATGAGCAGCAACCAGACATAGTTGACCGCGGGGTACTGACCATGAGTGATGCTGCGGCGTTATTCGTGCGGTATACGGAAGATATGGCGCCCCATCTACCCGCAGTTGTCTTTCCCGAAGGCACGACTGCCGCCGAAGTACGAAAGACGAAACCGATTCTGTTCCTCTCAGTCATGGCGGCAGCTTCGTCCGAGGTACCAAAGCTTCAACGCCAACTCGTGAGAGAAATCATGCAGGTGTTTGCCGACAGTATAATCATTGCGGGTAGAAAGTCCTTCGAGTTGGTCCAGGCCCTTCTAGTTAGCGTCATCTGGTACTACCCGCCTGAGCATTTCGAAGAGCTCAAGTTTTACCAATTTGTACATTTAGCAGCCGTCATGTCGATCGATATTGGTCTTGGGAGGAAGAAACATAATCCAAAGACTCGACTGGTGCCGTATACTTGGCGCGAACACCCGTTCAGAAAAATGCCCCTTCCGGACCCTACAACTATCGAAGCGCGGCGTACATGGCTTTCGGTATACTTCCTAGCTTCGAATGTGTCCATGGCCTTGCACCGCCCGAACCTGATTAGATGGCAGGCGTTCATGACAGAGTGTATGGACATTTTGGAATCTTCTCCACAAGCGGCGCCTACCGACAGGTACCTATGTCATCTCGTCTGGACGCATCGACTTGCAGAGGAGGTTGGCATTCAATTTTCCATGGATGACCCGAGCGTCTTTATCAATATCACGGAGCAGAAAGTGCAGTACGCTCTCCGAGGATTCGAACGTGATCTTTCGAAGTACAGCGAATCGATACCGAAAGCAGAGAAAAGACGTAGGTCTCTGTTTCATCTCATTGTTATATCGACTAACACTATGCAGCATCCCTCCTCCTCAGCTTCCACGTGCTGAATCTTTACATGCATGAGATTGCACTGCACGTAGATAAGAGTTCAGATGAGTACCGGCCTCCGAGCGGTGCTGAAGCTCTTCGGGAGCCGATTCCAGGCTTGGATGACTCTCTGACGCCGTCGCATATCAGTGCTCTATCATCTTGTCTCACTGCGATCGACGGAATTTTCGAGACCTTCCTGTCTATGGATGTCCATAGTATCCGCTGTATCCCGATTTTTAGCTTCGTCCGAGTAGCCTATGCCGTGGTTATCCTGATAAAAATGTACTTTAGCGCGAGCAATACGAACTCGGAACTCGGTAAAGTCATTAACAAGGACAATATGAAAGTCGCAGAGTATCTCGAAAAGCTCCTTGAGAGGTTCCGCGAGGTCGCCGCGGCAGATAAGTCGCGCCCAGCTAGCAAATTCCTCCTCGTTCTGGCCATGCTCCGCAGTTGGTTCTTTAAGCACGGACAGTCTCAGGGCAAGACTGAGGGCGACGAAAAACCAGACCTGTCGGCGGCGCAACCTCTCGCACCAGGAAATAGGGACCCTACAATAGCACCGTCAAAGGAGCAGAACAACAGCACTGGCTCTCACGTACAGCAACAACAACAGCCTCAGCCGAATTCCGTGCCGAATAACACACCATTGCAGCTGCTGTCGGAGATAGCGACCGGAAACGGCCCGTCACGCAACGGCCAGAACCCGGTTCAGCAGGCCTCAGCTACTAGCAATGCTCAGGCGTACCAGAACCAGGCGGCGTGGTTGCGGACGGTACCGCAGCCGGCACAGCCATTCATGTATGACCCTACGGGGGAGAGTGCCGCGGCAGCAGCAGCGGCGGCGCAGAACATGTCTATGGGTCCTAACCTGATGCCGTATATGGCTGCCTCGTTCGGGGTTACCGATTTCGACTACACGACTCTGGGCGACGGCTTCGAACAGGCTATGGACCTCACGCTGACGGGTTTCGGCGGCGGCAGCCCCGGGGACCCGGCCTCGTACGAGGACACGATGCGCTACATAATGCAGAACGACATGCTAGGCCCCATGGAGGGCTTTGGCCCGCCGTCGCAGCAGCAAGGCGGCGGTCCGAACGGGAACTTCTACCCATTCTAGAGATGGTGCAATGCGTGTTTCAACCTAGGCACTGGCCATCCAGTGTCTGAACTTTCAGTCCAACACCTCGTTACTTGCTTGTCGAAAGTCTCAATAAGCGAGTACCGAGGATGTCTATTGCGTTTTGTGCGCGCCTCCTCGCGGCGTGCTTTTCGTATTTGAAAACTTGTATTACTACATGGTCTTGTCGAGAGCAGAAAAAAAAAGGAGGCGACTTTCGGTGGTAGCATGCCCACCACTTACCACTCACTCTTCCCATTATTCACTAACTCCTACTTACTACCTCCCCTCCGGCGGTTCTTACGCCAAATCTGATGGGGGGATAGCAATATGTCTCATGCTTAGCTTCTTGATGATCATCACTCAAAACTGTCGCTTACCCCTTGCGTGTCGGGGGATGGGTTACTACCTCATATATGGTTTTGCTGGAAGGCGTGGGCAGGCGACGGGAGTACATGAATAAGGCACGCGGGATGGGGGTAAACAGGGCAGGGGATGGGTCTACGGCGGAATCAAAAGGGCGGCGTCGGGTTCATCTATTTGTGGGGATGGCGCCCAGAGAGCGGGTTCGCACAACCCGCCTTTCCTGTCTTTATCGGCGCTAGCTTTACTTATCAAATATTGCGTTACGTGAATACCGTTACGGTGCGTTGTACTCGACGATCATGATAATGAACTTTGTCGAGACGTTGGGGATGTGCGAAGGATAGCTATAGGAATTATTATATTATTTTGGATAGGTGGTAGGTAGGTATTACATATCAGGATATCGAGCATTATTTCTGGGGCTATCCATCTAGCCAGTATGTTTGTTGGTTATTTCCCATTTTCAATATTGAAGGTAAGCACAACGCCTGTGTGGAATATTCCCATTGATTGTTGATTTTCGAATACCTAACACAAGTGATGGACACACTGCATGGCAACCCAGTCCATGCCTACACGATATCAGTGCCACCTTGACTAGTCGACCAAACTCCACATGACTTTTCAACAATGCTATGAATTTTTTCATATTCCATAGGTCCCAAGGCCAGAGCCGAACCATTTAGCAAAGTCGATCTCTCCATACACGACTTTCGGCAGTCTTCCGAATGTCACATCATCCCCAGACGCGACGCCGTTCTTCTCCTGTTTTGGCCTAAGCTTGTTTTTGGGAAATCAATTTACCCGTCCACCCTCCGGACTTCCGCGTCTCAAACGCCATGAAAAGTCGTCCAAGTGAGTGACGTCAGTTAAAAAGTGACGACGTGCAAAGGAAATACAGACGGCAAAACAGACGGCGCATAGCCTTGTAGTCCATCAGAATCTCGTGGATGTGGTACAAGGGAGACACAATCCCATACCATTTCATCATGTTAGCTTTCGTATTCCCTCGGTACACGCACCCAGCTCCATCAGTCCATGTAAAAGTCACCCTTCAGGATTCGCTCTTGCATGTGATCTGGCTTGGGTCTCTCGGGCTGCTTGGGCTTTACGGCCGCAGCCTGCTGAGGCGGGGCAGGCATTTCGGAGACGGACTTGGAACGGTCATGAGGTCCACCGCCGCGGGGAGGTGAACCGTAGGAGCCGTGGGTCGGGCGGTGACCGTGAACGCTGCTCTCAGCGCGGGATCTAAGCTGCTCGGACCAGTTGTAGCCGTTGTCTGCCCGAGCAGAAATCATGTCAGAAGGGGTTCTGTAAGGTAGTGTGCTGCTTGCCTGAGAGGTGCTTGCCCGTCTCGCAACAGTAGAGGCAGGCGAGACACCGGCAGATGGAACACGCGCATTCGCGTTAGAAATACGTCTTGACTGCTGGGACGGCCTACCAGTTGATCCGGGGCTAGTTGGGACGGTGCGAAGGTTACGCATGGCCTGGGCACCGAAGCTCATGCGACGGGCGAAGGGAGAAGTAGGGCCCGCCTTGGCAGACTCTTCATCATCGACGGCACTCTCGTCAATGGAATCCGAGTTGGTGGTGGAGATGCTGCCTCGTCGAATTCCGAATGGGGTGGTCGCGGAGTTGGGCGAAGCGCCGGACAGACCTAGTGTGGTAATGGACAGTCTTCGGCGTTGATCTCTAACCGCAGCCGAGGAGATAGAGTCACGACCATTGGCATTTCCAGCCGAGGTCGAATTGCTTCGATGGAAGAGGTTGGAGAAGGCAGCAGAAGTGACAGAGCTTCGGCGGTCGCCGTTGTTGGAGTTGTCGTTGGACATCTTGGGAACTGTAGTGGTTGTGATGGTTCAATGGTAGGGACAAAGAAAGATCAAATCGAAGAGGGCTCGCGAAGGGTTGTCCTTATGTAGTTGGGCCAATCGCACGATGTAGATTCTGTAGTGCGTGTTTCAACCGGGGCGGTGGTATGATGTGGTGCTATGAGTAACGAGAAATGAAACCCAAGGCTTGCCGGGTGAAATGATGAAGTTTGGACGGATACGACAATGGGCGAAAGAAGTAGAGGACGACAAGTTAATCAGATCAGTGATGAGAGATGGGAGATGAGATGTTCCTTTGTGGATTGGGGATGAACAAGGAGTGACTCCGTAAAAGTAGAGGTGTGACAATGACCAATGACAAAGGATCAGCCGTTCGTTCTTTGACGCGGATAGGGGTCCGGTGCACTCTATCTAAGGAGACCGAGACCCGATCGTGATTGGATTGACGATGCCGCTCCGTGTGGTATTGACTGACTCGGTCGCTATGGGGATATATCGACAAGATCAACAGGTTGAAGCGGGGTAATCCAGGCTCGTATGGTATTGGTTTGGATGATTACCTGGTACCTAGAGGTATAGTAAAAACTGTAAATGACTGATCGTTATACAAGTAAAAAAAAACTGATGGTCAACTCGGTCAGGAACTTGAGTAGGACAGATGCCAGAGCCAAAGTAGGAAGAGAAGAAGGCGAATTGAATGATTGAGCTTCTTACTTCTAGGAGGGTTAGAATCTCAGATTCGGTAGGATTAATATGGAACCTGATAAGTATCGATAGATGAGATATAGGTATCAATAGATGAGAAGATGTCAGCTCTGATACATGTACCTAGGTACCTTCAAGTTAGGTACTGAACCACTGAACCTGCAAGAGGGCCCACATGATCGACGCTACTAGCAATGGATAGGGCCTCCTACTGGCTGGACACCCTGAAGCTACCCTACCAACGCTAGAGCAATTCCGGAAAGGTTACTGCATCGGTAGACCGCGCAGGCCAGCAGCTAATTTGCTCCCCCCCCTGCCCCCTTTAGCCATAGTTACGTCACCCACAATCCAGAACCCCAGAGAATTGCGGGGTAGACCCCTACCGTTCCCTATCAACTCCCTAGGCTAACTCCCTAGGCTAGGTATCTAATTCTAATCAGCTAGAGCCTTTCACCCATGCATTCCTCAGCAGCACGCTTTATCTGACATCTTTCATATCAATAGGTACCTAGTTTCCTTTCCTTTACACATCACACAGACGATAATCATTTTGCATCATATGGTCCCTCAGTGTCCCTGAGCGTAGCCTATCTCCATCACGGTGGGTATCATTTCCGAGTGTGTTGGCATAAACTCTGGATCCTTCCTTACCCCGTCAGCGCTTTACCTCGGGGGCGAGACCTTCAGATCGTCAGCCTTTCTCTTTCCATACTTTCTTTTTTCATACTCCGGATCCTCCCCTTATAGCCGCAGCCACAACATCTTACAGCATCCTTTGCGAGTCCGGGCCGCGTTGCTGTGGTTTGGACGTCTCGTACCAATCATATATGCAGTCGTCGTTGGGCTTGCGCCAGTCATTCGCCGGTCATTCGATCTGCAAACATTCCAACTGTGAATGGTCACTAGGTAGTTCTCTGTCCCACCTCGAACCCCAGATGTCCTAAGTCCATGTTAGTCAAGATGGACAGGAGATAGCGTAGACGCAGACATGTATCACGTTTCTCTTAGTTACCAACACTAGAGCACTCGATCCTACTGTACTCTGCTCGTCCTATCTCAAAAAAAGGACGCATTTCTTAAATTACCTATTTCAACACCACTCCGCCACCGTAGCTCGTGTGTAGCCGCGCCGGTCATCGCATACGATCCGACATATAGGCACCAAGCATTAGTAATCAACCCCTTGGTTCTGTTTCGGACGGTACGGGAACGCATTACAACGTAGTAGGAGAATGCACGCTACGCACATCCACGCCAACCACTTTGCGGGACGTAATGCGATAGGCATAGAAGAATATATCGAAAGCCAGAGCCAATGAGCTTGGCACTCTGCCCAAACCGACGGCCGACGAATCCGCTTGTCGATCAATCGGTGTACTATATATAAACAAAGGGTGACCGTATTCATCTCAAGTCTCGATGGGATATTATTGGATTGCCACATCACATCTGCGTCGATATAGTATGGTGTGTCTCGGCGCTGCTACCGCAGATGAGACGCTCCATGGCTACTAGGTAGCATCCACTTAAACAAATCACATATCACACCAGTGGTACCCTGCATATGTACCTATATAACGTAAGACTTGAGACATGCGGCAATATGTAGGAAACTAGACGCAAGACGATAATAGCTTCATTACCGAAGCTATGCGTGAAGAGATAACCCTAATCTTAGGTCTATATCTACTAGCAGATATGTGCTTACCTAGGTAGGCTATTATTATTGGACTCAGGCAAAGAACTTGGAACCTGCATCGTGAACGGAGCATGCCTTACAGCTCTAACCTAGTCCTAGCCCCTCACGCGAACTCCATTCGTAGAAAATCACGTTTCACTCAGCTACTTGTTTCCATGTATCGTTGTCGTAAGTTCCATGATGAGGACATCATTAAGTACTTCGAGGTGGTATATATATGAATCTATCACTGGTGGTGGCGAGCGGTCTGTTAGATAGCGTGGCCGTGGAAGAAGTTGTATCCATTAAGATACTACAATACATACATCAGAGTTGCGACATAGTAATTGGTAAAGAGTCTGAAAATTCCAAGGATCTATGAGTCTAAGAGCAGAAGTCTAGTATTATACCCAGTCTATACTCTGTTGGCGCCAGAAGTTCTCCATTGCGTTCGCAACACCATAGCTATTCGTAATAGGCAGCTCATGGCCTTGAGGCAACGCTACGAACTCAACTCCGTCAGCTCCTAGTACCTTTCTGGCGTCTTCTATCGTCTCGTCTTTAATAACGATAGGATCGTCCTCTCCAAGCACCATCAGGATCTTTCCAAGATGGAGACCCAACGGAGGAATCTCAGTCTCGCAAGATCCCCTTTCCCGTCTCTCCCGGAGGATTGCTGCCAAAACTCTCCAGTCCTCCTGGGGTGCATAGATAGGGGCATTTCGCATCGAGCTTATAAACGCCGGAATAAATCCTCTGTGGTTGTCTATTTGCCACCTTATAACCGATGACACGGTTACCCCTGGCCGAAACCTCGAAATGCGTGCGCTATCGAACTCTTCGCCTCCTGAAGCATCGCTATCCCCGTTCGGTAGATACTTCTTGGTCTCAGCAGACGCTATGTCGACCCTTGTGCTCTGCCGTGGTCGTGGTCCTGCCTCTCGGTCCTCGTCCTTCGGCCGAATCCTCCTGCGGACCAGCCACTCCACCAAAGAGTTGGGCAAGAGTCCAGACTTGTACAACAACCAGCTCTGCCAGCTGACGTGGTATGGCCGGATCAGACCGCCGCTCGCCAGTAAGGTGGCTGAGCTGACAAGATGTGGAAAGTACCTCGCGAAAGAGACGACGAGGCCGCCGCCTAGGGAATACCCCACAAGGTGGAAACTATTCCACGACACTTTTGACGATGCTAGTACCAATAGTATCTGGGTCACGAAGAGCCGCGCATCGTAAGCCAAGTCAGGTGCGTCCGAGTATCCGCGACCGAAGAGATCTACACATATAAATGGTTAACGGACGACTATGCCGGTTTCGGGCAGTAGTGGGAGCCGGGGCCGTAAATTACCAAAGAGCATGACTCGATATCCCCGTTTCATCAACTCATGCGCGAGGTCACCTAGCGCCACTGCCGGTGTGCTGATGCCGTGCACGAGGAGGACCCTTTCCCCGTCTTCCGGTCCCGATTCGTACACGCGCATCGATCCATACGGAGTAGTAACATCTCTCCACCCGGGTAATGCATCAGGTGGATATGGCAGGGCTGCGACCTCCTGCGCCGAGAGTGTCGGAAGAATCGTCTTGCGCGGCGAAGGCGTAAAGACTGGCTTACGACGCATGGTGAGGGCCGCCGATAACGAAACCGCAGTTGCTGCAGCGACGAGAATCGTAGTCTGATAAACGCTCGCTCGAACTCCGAAGAGCCCGGGTGCGAAATGCATGAGGGGTAGCGTCATGATGGTAGATTGTAGTATGTGCCGGGCCAGTGAACCGAGGCCGAGGGGAAGCCGAGTTTCGATGCCTAACCCGCCGAAGTCGACGGACAAGTCAGACGGTACCTTCTCATAGTTTATAGGCCGGCCCCCGTGAAACTTCATCTTAGCACTTGCGCACCTCACTCTCAGCCTCAGCCAGGGCGAACAAGATTTGTGGAATAAAGCGCTCCTGACTCGGCCTACAAAAACATTGCCAAGCCCAGATTACGAAAAAGCCGGCCGAATTACGGTGGACGGGGCTCCATTAATAAGCCCGGCGACATCCGGTGATATCCGGAGAGACTCGGTGAGGCCTTATTACCGGTTCGTAAGGGGTAATAAAATCCGAGACACGTTCAGCCTCATAAATCCTTATCAAAGCTTGCGAATAGGAGGCATACTCGAACCTCCTAATTAGGTAGGTAGGTAGGTACAGTAAGCAATTTTGACGGCGTCTCCTCTTCCGCTGCTGTCTACCGCTGGTCAGTTCTTGACACTTGACAGGTGGTTAAATTCCCAAGTCTACCTAATGATTGTACTAGCGGTCAGGTTGGTGACATTATAGAAGCCAAGAGAGCGCCATACAATATCTTAGAAAGGCCAGGTCTGGTTATACTATCTCTCGTGGCCTAAGCCCTAGAAACTAAACTGCGTAACACACCATGTCGGTCCTATTTTTCTAGACATCTTACTAATTAAAACAAATTTCTCGTTAGAGCGCTGAATGATACGGACATGAGGCAAGAATCAAGGCATCACAGCCCACAATTCCTATCATAGCCATGTTCTAGTGGATTCGAACCAACATATTCACCGTCAAGATAGATGTCTCAGTATTCGTCGTCTCACTTCCATAGTCTAGCCCTCTTGGCACCGATACTTCCATCATCGCCTCGGCCCCCTCTCAATCATCATCTCCTTAGATGTAATCTAGATCTTGTCTTCTTCTCGCTCTGTTCCTTCAGACCCCCACTTTCTAACCAGTTTCCAGATGGTATGCCCGGGATGGCGTTGGTCTCATTGCTAATCTATTTGACAGTCTTCTCCAGAAACTCGATACGAACTGGGTTCTCTTATTATCGGATACGATCACTTCCGAGCAGCCATGAAGAGAGAACACTAAACGCATTGACCGTTGTCTTAGTATCCAGCGACTCGCAAGCCACGAAGTGTCGCATCTATATGAGGCGGTCCACCATCACTCGTACATGTTCGTAGGTGGCGCCCTTACGCGTGCAGGGAGAATAATGTGCTGTTATTAACGGACGCATATCATGACCCCCAAAATACGAACAACATGATCGTCAACAGCCGTCTCCCTATCCTGCACAGGCACAGATTGGGTTTTTTCTTGTTAGATGGTTGAGATGTGATACTGCAAAGATACCAATTTGGAAAAACAGGATTTGGTGTCAATTGTGACATGCTATCATTCGTTTGTCTACATATTAACAAAGAGTTCAGAGACATGAGCTGAATCTCGCGACGCCATTCTTTGTTCGTTAGGTCGTTATCATAAGATAAGTCAGATGTATCTTTTAAGGGATGGGAAGCGAAGGTACCGAGAACCGGGACTGGAGTAACACGGAGAGCTAGAACATCTCAGTGGCTGCGTACATTAACCAGGAACCATGGGATAACTCTTGAAAATGCTGGGTAGCTGGGAAAATCTAAGTAGCATTGGTAACCTCGGGTAACATAGTGAAGATGTCCAGTAACAGCGGGAACGTCAGCCGCAAATGAGAAAATTTCGAAAAAAGAATTAAGGAGAGGAAATGATATATTTATTGCACAAAGAGCAGCTATGAACCTAACGACAGGTCTGTGTATAGAGCAAGGACAAAGAGGCGATACCTATCACATCTCTCTCCATCTAGCCACAGTCCTGCATTGGTGGCAGGGGCAAGGGATCTGGCATCTCATCAGTGTGAAGTTCTCTACCCGCAGTTGTCCTGCTATTCTATCAAATATGAAGTGGGAGAGCGACTTCGTTCTACAGTCTGTTTATGAAGGCCACATTTCTCACCTTGCCTGTCCGTTAAGTCCCCTTGCGTTGAGAGATCAAATACCTAGTTCGTTATTGTGTCACAAACATGGCTGCTGTTCTGGATATCACTACATTACGCCGCATTCTAAGTCAATCGAAACCGCTCGTGCCTTGTAAATCTACAACCTATAAGAATTCCAGAGGCATATGGCCGAAGTTCGCGGTCAATACTATTACGGTATGGGACGACTTTAATTTGGATAACCTCAATGAAAGTTACGGCCACATCCTTGACCTTGCGATCCCACAACAGGGGCTGGCGACCCCCGAAGCCATGCGCTTGCCGCCATTGAAATTACCAAATCCGCCGATGTCAACCACTTGATCAAGTGGAACGACGACATGATCGTCCCGACTCTTAGATTTGCCAAAGAGCACCTCCGTATTGGCGACGGCGTCCACATACGCACCAAAATTGCAGCTCCGGACAAATCGGCCATCGCTAGAATCAGAAATGGGCCCCTCTCGTTGATGGTGGACCACCTCATTATGCTTGATGATTGGCCCAAACAGAACCTGGTGGTAGGCCTTGGAAGACCAAGCTTGAAATTCCAAGGGAGGATGTTGGCCGACCGCCTCGGAAATACCAGCAAGGAAGCCCTCTGGCCGCTGAGACAGCTGGCGAACGTAGGCGATATCACGAAGACTCGATACGGGTACATCCAGACGAACGAAGATCTTACGGTGTGCTGTTTTAGTAGAGAGGCGCCGGATCATTGGAAGGCGGCTGTTATGCCGATTCCGTGGTCCAGGCACGGCGAGAATCAGCTCACGACGGACCTTGCGCTATGGTGGCTTTCTATGCTAGCCATGTCAGGTCCGGAGAACCGCGCCATCGTCAAGGAGGTGGAAATGACCAGGATCAACCAATGGGATCCCCCCAGTCTCGACGAAGAATGCGGCTGGGTGCGTCAACACAAGTACTCGAAGTTCGTGGAGCCCACAAACCCTCCGCCTCCTCCGGCTTTCTGATCCCCATCTCCCAACAACGTCGCGACAAACGCTGCTTTTGCTGACGGGGTGGGTCACAATGCGGATTCCTCGTCAGATTTCAAGTGGGATGATCCTCTCAATTATCCCAATGGCTTTTAATCCTCTCGAAGCTGGCAACTCTAGCACTGCTAATCTTGGGGATCCCAATTCTATCAGCCCGGCCGACCTCGATACTACCACCAACATCAAAGAGGGACAAACAGACAAGTGGAAATAATCGGAGTAAATGACTTGGTGGTTAGAAAGAAGTCTGGTCGGCGGAAGGGGGTAACTTGCTGGCAATAATCCTGTATCTACATCTCCCCCGTAGACGTTCCTTTCCTTTCTTTTAGTAATTACATCAACTATACAACCTGACCATCACTGCTGCTAGCTAGCATCACCACCCAACCCCTATTAAGTGATTAATAGACCCTGCCTATCTAACAATTACCGTATAAAGGTCTCTAACAAGTGTAACGCACATGCAGAGCTTCACATCTTAGCATTTTAGCAGTATTAGTAATTCCAAGAGTACCAAATATATTCGAATATGTTACGAAGCTGCAGCACTGTCCCATACTTTTCGTTTACCTAGGGTAGGGGTACTTTTCCATCTTATTGAAATATGTTAGATATATGAGCTCGTCTAATACAAACAATAATAAATCTACAAAGATCAACTGCATTTTAGCTCACTGAAATATTCGATGGAAATCAAGCCGTGGATATATAAAACCTTCCTTATAATCCCACCTTATCCTGGCGCTAAACACCATAGAGCCTCCCAGGTATTTAGCCACTTTGGGATGACAGCGATAAATCCACAAGGGCGGCTTGGAACTTAGCTGTCGGCGTTGTCCCTCTCCGCTGGTCCCTGCGCTAACAGGCGGAGTCCTCCAGTCGTATCTCCTTGGGTCAACGAACGTATAGACGCGCTCCCTGGCTGTCATGCTCCTTATGTTATACTTGATTAGACTGCCATCATAGTTAGGAAATGCGCTAACTGGAATTCTACCATGCTTCTCCGCATGATCGAGATTCCACTCATACATCATCTCATCGAACTGAAGGTAATCGTTTGAGGAGAACTTAAACGTCTCAAATTCCAAGACCTGTTTCATTTTGTGGGTGAGGTGCGGATTCAGCTCCGGACTCATTAGAAAATTGGGGACAGTCATGGCTTGACTGAAGTCGACGAATTTGTCGTCGATAATCTGACGGGTCCCAACGTCTAGGCGGATAATACCGAGCTGCTGTATCTTCTTAATGTCTTGGAGGATTTTGCGAAAAAGTGGCGCTCGTAAGTACTCCTCGGTCTCCTCGTTCTGCTGGCCGAAATGCTTGACAATTCCACGGATAGGCGGGGCCCTACCATCCTTGCCTAGAAAGCGCGACCGCATATCCATGCCTCCGGGTCCGTATATATCCCCGTTAAAGTCAAGCTTGAGATCGCTGAACTGAGTCATCATGGTTTGCTCATGAGCCTCATCTAATAACATGTAGCCGAAACACCTCACAGCCAGCTCCTCGTGGCCAGCTTCTTGGAGGCGTCCAAAGGCGCGACACTCGCAGCTGAAAGGCTCAGAGTAGTTGTAAAAAGCACTCAGCAATTCACGATCGTTATGGTCGGCATCTGCTGGGGGACCCATCTAACTACTATCGTAGCAGAATCTGAACTGTAGACAGTTGAGTTAATTCGAAACGCTCTTTCCCGAATGCTCATATACAGGGTACCTTACCAGCTTCAAAGCATAGACCTGCCCCAGGATTTTCACCTTGAAAACATGTGCATGCATGCCCTCTCCGACGTACTCGAGAAATTCGATTTTTTGGGAGCCCTGGAAGTTGAATGGATTCAGTTTGGGGCCGTCGACTCTTGGCAGTGGCACCAGGTCGGCATCAGATTCAGGCCAGTCTGGATACATGGTAGCGATGAAGAAGTGGTAGCGATGAAGAAGACAGAAGGGAAGGCAGAATGTGTGGTCGAGATTGAGAAAATTTATAGGAAGAGAGGTGCACAAAGGTGCGCTGCGCTGCCCTTCTAAAAGAAGTCATTGTTATACAAAATAGGGAGCTCAGGCTCATTAGTGACTTTCTTTGTTATGTGAGCCAGCTGGATGGGAACAAGAACTAGAATAGAATGTGTTGTTCGATGTAGTTGGGTCGTGGCTGGAATTCCGTTAGTAATCCATTACCTAATCCCCCCCCCCCTTTTGGTTGCCCCACATATTTCGACAATCGACAACATGTTCTAAGTGGATTCTCACATGTTTCAATAAGTAAACTCAGCTGTAAAGCACGGCTTAGTCACTTGTTACGGATTAGTGCCACGAGGGTAGAGACTAGCATTCGGCCGATCTAGGGCTGTCTTTCTATCCGAATCGACCGTCCAGATCGGCAGGGCGCCATTCCAACTGTTCGTTCATGCATTTGCGTCCAGGTCGACGCTCGTCCTAGTCGCAGAAACTTGTCACCATTCCCGGTGGGAGAAGGGTCCCATTCATTTCACGCTTGATAGCGTAAAAAGGGTGTTGCAAAAGTGCCATAGGAATCTTGACAGATACTTTCGGGTACGACTCGTTCGCCTATGAGCCACCAATGTAACTATCTCTGTCTCCCCTAAATACCAATTTAAGATAGACTGGAGACCGAAATAGTTGATGATTCATCCGCTTGCGTTCTGCTTCGTATTGACTATTTTAATGATAGTCCTGGTCGTTTCCGGTATCGCTATGGGCTTCGTTCCAATCGACTAGCGATCACAGTGGCAACTTGCTCATCATCGATCACAGTGGCAACTTGCTCATCATTGATGAGTCTTACCACCCCCCTGAAGGAACCTAGAATGCCCAGGAGGGTGAAGTGAGGGGAGTGACAAGCAGCTGGTTTTGACTTCACACAGGTCTTTCGCAGCTGTCTAAGCTGTCAGCGTATCGCTATTTTCGTCTTCGCTGCCGATATTATATAGCAACTTGCTTTTTGATTCATGACGTAAATCAATTATTCCCGCCGGAGAAAGGCAATAGACCGACTGCCAGATATAGACATTCGCATTCTCTCAGTTTCTGTCAATTAGCCACTGTAGAAACCCCTTTCTCCGGCAAGATTTCAATCATGCTTATCTGTCTTCCATGATTCCTACAATGGAGTACATCAACCAGCAGGATGTCAATGCATATTCCAAGTATCAGGCACATTGAGTGCATAGATGGGGCTCTTGGAGACAACTAGAAAAAAACTCGAGGGACGGCTACCTTCCTATATTGACAGACAATGCTGTATGACGAGACTACATACCTAGGTAGGTTAGGTAGGTACGAATATGACGAGCCAAGTCTTTTATCGTATTGAGGAACGCTATGGTCCATTCCTTACCAAGTAAATGCTGAGACTAGCATATCAGATAGGCGGTCGTGAGCTTCTATTGCCAAATCCTCCGGATATTAATAACCACGCCATTGTCAGTCCGACACGCTTCATCCTTCCGCTGATGTGTGGCCGAAAGATACAGGTCTGCATATTTCAGCTGACAATTGGCGGATGCACCAAAGAGAAGGACGCCGTGTGTCAATTCTGACCAAAGTCAACATGAATAAGTCCACGTGGTGAAGATTTCTTGCATGAATCACATAAGCGATTTCCTAATCAGGAGATAACAACGTGCTGTAGATTCCTACGCAAGCTGTTCGGTTCGAGAAAGTGTGGTACCAGATCAGATAGATCAGATCCTGTAATAATTCAGCTTGACTGTCAGCCCGAGCCCGTGCCGCTAAAATGAGGCAGGGTTAGGGTCTCCAAAAGAGGCGTTGGCTTGGAATGGAATAGGGCTAGATCCCTGCGCTATTATTCGTCCAGATATCCCCGGGTATCCCTGGCATCCCAGCTAGTACAGGCCTCCCTACAGGCGCCAAGATGCGACTTAGAGACATGGCGCACCAACTTACAGTGCCAAGTGCGTAGAAGAATTACAGTCCGTCCGGACATGCAAACCCAAGTCTTAACAATTTCGTACCTAGGTACCTGTCTCCAAAGCGACCGATAGAATTTACAAAGCACGGACGCTCAAATTCAAGCACTCAGCGTCCACTGTTATTTCTACATGTGGCACAGCTCGGCCGCTGAATGCCTCAGCCTCCCGTTGCACATGTAAGCTTATTCCGGCCCCCCCGTGCTATGTTTATACGTAGTCCGGATCTCCACGGTGCGCCGGATCTCGATCAATGTTTCAGCCCTGCACTGGGCCGGACAATGGACATCGGCATGGGGTGGTGAACTCAAACTTGCCCCAAACATTCCAGCAGTATGATGTCCGGTTCCGTTCGGTATCTCTCCAACATGGTCCGTAACCAACGCCTCCAAGGGAGACACGATGGAGATGGCAGATATGCCGTTATATAGCGAAGGTCTGCTCCTAGGACACATCTGGACTATTCTCATATCCATCACGCAACAACAGCCAGCATCCAATCTCACAATACCTTCTCTGCCATCTAACATCACCCGACTCTCTCAACCTTTATATCTTCCATATCAACTTCACTTTCACCATACTCAAGATGCCTGGTATTACTGATAGAAGTAGCAGCAAGTACGATGCCATTCCTGGTCCTCTGGGCCTGGCGTCTGCTTCTCTTGAGGGCAAGGTAGCTCTCGTAACTGGTGCAGGTATGTATCGTGCCACCAAAATTCCCAATACCAATGTCTCGGGTCTCGACCAAGAGCCTATGGGATGCGCTGTGGGATGCGCTGCCGACGGCTAGTTGCATCTCAGGATTGGCGTCAGGTGGCGCACCCGGGCACCCCCAAGCGAAGTCCGGTATCTGTGTCAACACACACAGCGAGCTACTTCAATCCCCTTCCTTAATAGGAAATTTTCCTAAACGAGCAGTAGCACGACCCGCTAACATGTTTGCCTAGGCCGCGGTATCGGTCGCGAGATGGCTCTTGAGCTAGGACGTCGCGGCGCCAAGGTAATCGTGAACTACGCCAACAGCACAGAGTCGGCCGAGGAGGTCGTACAACAGATCAAGAAGAGCGGATCGGACGCGGCGTCGATCAAGGCCAACGTGTCAGACGTGGACCAGATCGTGCGGATGTTCGACCAGGCGGTCAAGATCTTCGGCAAGCTGAACATCGTGTGCTCCAACAGCGGCGTGGTGTCCTTCGGCCACGTCAAGGACGTGACGCCCGAGGAGTTCGACCGCGTCTTCAACATCAACACGCGCGGCCAGTTCTTCGTCGCCCGCGAGGCCTACAAGCACCTCGAGGTCGGCGGCCGCATGATCCTCATGGGCAGCATCACGGGCCAGGCCAAGGGCGTGCCCAAGCACGCCGTCTACTCGGGCAGCAAGGGCGCCATCGAGACCTTCGTCCGCTGCATGGCCGTCGACTTCGGAGACAAGCAGATCACCGTCAACGCCGTCGCCCCCGGCGGCATCAAGACCGACATGTACCACGCCGTCTGCCGGGAGTACATCCCCGACGGCGACAAGCTAGACAACGAGGGAGTTGACGAGGTGAGTTTTTTCCTACACGCTTTATACTTGGATTATACTTGGGAACACGAGACTAAACTGAAAACTCGCAGTATGCTGCCACTTGGTCTCCCCTTCACCGTGTCGGTCTCCCCATCGACATCGCCCGTGTCGTCTGCTTCCTGGCTTCCCAGGACGGCGCGTGGGTCAACGGCAAGGTCATCGGCATCGATGGCCATGCCATGATGTAAATGGTATGGGAACGAGTCTGCGCTGGAATACATACTATAAGTTAAAATGACGATCGGGGGGGCTTTTGTGCTAATTAGAGCTGGGAAAACTCGCATGTATCTTCTACCGTACAAATTTATCTCGACCTTGACCCAACAACGGTGTATGTTTCTATGCGTCAGTGTGTCGATGTTTTCCAGGGCCCCGACTGTCGTACTAGACTCTAAATTCTGGGTGCCTGACTATCTATCGTAATGCTAGGAACATTATGAATCTTGTGCACTGAATTTGTGTAATTGTGAGGCTATCAGGTAAGCTGGTGAGTGCTCTAATTGGCTAATAACCCCCGCCCTTGCCCCCCCTGTCATGAGCCCCTATCTCTGTATGCGAATGGTGACTACTAGATACCCACGTAAGCTGGTAAGCAGGTAAGCAGACGTCATTCGGGCGTATGTCTGCTCGCTGCATATCGGACGCACCTGCGTATCGATTTAAGATAGGGATAGGGAAGGGGAAGACGTGCATACGGCTATGTAGGGGCCTACTGTATGTATGTACAAATCCCCACACTTGAAGTTCGGTCAACTACGATCGCCATCACGTTGACGAACATCTGCCTTGATACCGAACCAATCAAAACGTCTTGCAATACCCTGTTGGCAGGGTTATACGAACCCGAAGTGGTTTTGTGCATTAGCGGCAGCATCTTAAGGAAACGATAGGGAGGACGCAGCCAGCAGCACGCTGCTTACCCCTGATACCACCATATGCATGCACCAAATGCGAACAATATACATGAGGTAAGGTAGATCGCCTGGCGCTGCAGAGCCTCGCCAACTGCTTACATCCTCAACACTTCTCCATATCGTCCGTGGATGACGGTGTGTTGGCAGGTTAGTAGTGCGAATCGTGCTGCCTAGAATGGGGAGAATTTTTGTAGACTCGTGTGCCGAAGTGTAACGTAGGTGCGTGTCAGTACGTGCGTGTCGATTTTGTGGCAGTCCCGCTACATAAATAGCTCGTTCGTCTGCTGTTAATCTTTCGTTCTTGTCAGAACAGCTCGTTCTACCTTCAGCATATTTCCAAGTGAAATCCCCTGTGCTATCCCGTCCTCCTATATCTTTAGGACAATTCGTACCCTACGAACCAGCTTCGTGAATACTTGATAGCTATCATCATGTCTTCTACACCCGATATGCAATTCGACCAGGTTGATCGAGTGAAGCCTGAATCAAACGACATCCAATCGACCGTCGCTCCTGGCGAGAAGTGCGAGTTCAAGGCTTACCATGAAACGGTCAAACACGGCAAAAGCACAGCCGAGCCTTCTTCCGACCCCTTTGACAAACATGATTCTCGTGGCGAAGATGCCGCCTACGCTCTGGTGATTCGAAGGAAGTTCGAAGAACACAGGCCGAGCAAGACCACACTCCAGGTCAACTCCCCATACATCCAGCGAGCATTCCGTGACGTGATCGGATCTTACATTACTGTTCCGTCGGACTTCACCTCTTCCGTGGAGCTTGAAGGCCCGTTCGAGATGCTTATCCATTACTGGGATGAACTCGACCAATATCGACAGTCGGCCACCGATGCTGTCATGAGAGAGCACCTCGGCCTCCTTTTCGAGTTCATGGAGCACGAGGTCAAGCCTACCCGCGACCGGGCTCTCAAGATGGTTCAAAAGCAGCAAATTACCTACGAGCTGGCGTTCGTCATCTACCGCCCAGGCGATATCATGTATACCGAAATGAACGGTCACCCCTGGCTCTTGGTCTGCAAGAAGATAGCCTACGAAGAAGACGTAGATTCCGGCCCCTATCTAGAAATCCACTGTACTTATTCAGACCATTCGGGGACACTGGTAGGCCAGGCGCCGCACGTCGTCGTAATGCAGCAGAGGAACAAGTTCCCCGCAGGGAGTCCGGTCGCCATCAAAGAACTCAGCATCTATCCTCGGGCTTTTGTTAGCGAGGGCGAGAGCCTCGAGCAGTGCCTCCGACTTCGCGGGGAGAAGTTCTTGGCTTTGCAAGATATGTCTACTGTGGCTTACGGTACGTACAATATGCTTTCCGTTGCCCCTTCTTATATTTCGACTATCTACAACAATCAGCGGCTTCTTTCGTTCACAAAGTGCTATCCAACGAGGTGGAGCATTGAATTTCGCAGGATATTAACTCTGGCATAGACGGTGATGCTGAATGGCTCAGGGAGCCACCCTACGAGTATTACGATCCGTCAAGATGCAACTTTCGCGGCGTATGGTTGCCATATACGGAGTCGGGTAGAGTCATCTTGGACCGGAAGACCTTTGGGGAGGAGCAGCCTCTCGGCAAGCCCCGGGTTAAGAAAATGGAACCAGATCCGGTCCACTGCCCGCCATACACCATCGGCTACACTCTGGCCCGGAAGTACTGGTGTAGGTTCTTCGTCGACTACATCCGCGATGTCAAGTGGAACCCGGGTGCGTGGGACTCCCTGGTGCTGCCAGGCAAGGAAAAGCATCTGCTCCAAGCCCTGATCTCGTCTCACACCTACTCTAAGGCTCCGCGTGATGCCACGCAACAGAAAGGCAAGGGCCTTGTCGTATTGCTTCACGGTACGCCGGGCTCCGGGAAGACGCTTACAGCCGAGACGGCCGCGGAAGGCACTGTAGGACAATCGAAACCCCTACGATACTGAGGCCATAAAGCTAACATGCGGCGCAGAGGAAAGCGCTTGTTTCCACTTCCGTGGGCGAGCTTAATAAAAATGCGAAGTAAGCATTTCCCCTCAGCATTACGCTCTACCACACAATGGCCACCGCGCTTAACCTATCTTAGTTTGCTT
This sequence comes from Hypoxylon cercidicola, assembly GCA_022578845.1. Lineage (NCBI taxonomy): Eukaryota > Fungi > Ascomycota > Sordariomycetes > Xylariales > Hypoxylaceae > Hypoxylon > Hypoxylon cercidicola. Next base: position 2,413,605 of record MU399495.1, on the reverse strand, counting down.
TCCGGCTCCGCATCCTTCGAGAAGGAGTTGAAGAAAGTCCTGCGGTATGCGACAATCTGGCAGGCGGTCGTCCTTCTTGATGAAGCAGACGTTTTTCTGGAAGCCCGAAAGGATGTCGGGAGCTCCGACCGGAATGCGCTCGTTGCTAGTAAGTATTTCGATCAACCCCTATCTAAAGTTGCGGTCGTTCTGACGGTAGGCATACTAGTCTTCCTTCGGGAGCTCGAGTACTTTGGCGGCATAGTCTTCTTGACCACGAACCGCGTGAACTCGTTTGACATCGCTATGAAGTCCAGGATCCATCTCTCTCTTAGCTACACGCCGCCGGAGATGGAGGTGCGTCGGAGCATATGGCAGCACTGTCTTAAGACGGTGCCAGCGGAGGCCAATGAGATAGATGTGGGCAAGACAATCGACTTCCTGGTGACGGCTCAGCTGAATGGAAGAGAGATTGCCAATGCCGTGAACACTGCTAGGACATTGGCAAGGTTTGATGGCGCGCCTCTCAGATTAGATCACCTAGACACGGTCTTGCAGGTTCGGCATGCCTTTGACCAGAGCTTGCAGAGCGGGGGGCTATCTTAATCTAGGACTGTCACGTACGTAGTAGACTTCCGGAGGTTGGCGATGGATGGTAGGCATACTCCTTCAGCTACATCCGTATTAGGCTGCGGAGGCGATAGACCGGCATGCCGGTAGCCTGGAAGAATTCTAACGATACTGTCGTCGTTTGTTGTGTGGAGGGTGAAATCTTGATTCTCATCCTTTTTCTCGTCATTTATAATAATTAAGGGGAAGCTCAACGCTGGCGAGTTTCGTGGCATGAGTGCCTCCTTGGATTTCATCAGACTTACGACCCTCGCTCTTAACAAGCGAAGCGGACTCGAGTTGCACCATAGTCAGAGATGAATGACTTCAAGACATATTTCGATAAATATAACAAATTAATAAGTCGCAGCGGCATTTTTCTTCCAAGATTCGTCAATGGTTTCATGGTGCCACCAGACTAAAAAGCCATTAGAAATCGAATTACAGGTCTTTTAAAAGCCGTTAATGGCGGTTATATGAGCATCGCTCAGATGCTATCAGATAGAAGTGGTAGGGAGGTGGAAGATGGCATAGATTAGGTACTGTACCTATGATCTTCCAGTACTAGACGCCGCAAAGCGGTCATGAAAGAAAAGTTATCTTGATATTTAGAAAAATACCAGTCATGGGATTTTACTTGTGTAGATAGAGGTAATTGTTGACTTATAATTGTTGACTTTTGGATGCATCTAATAGTAACCATCACCCCCATCATCAATAAACGTCGGTGTGTCTCGTCCACGCCCTATGTTCAACACCCAGCCCTCCCATAAGCACCATAGACAGGACCCTCAGATACTAAACTAAGCACCCGTGTCCTGAGGCCACTCGTCCAGCACGAACGGCTCGCCCTTGAGCGTGAAGTTCCAGGTAGCCTGCGTCGGCACGTCGACGAGCAGGCTGTAGTCCCCGGGGTAAAGGACGAGGTTTCCGGACTCGTCGCGGCGCCCGAGGCTTCCGAGCGTCAGCGTCAGGTTTGCCGTCTGCTCCTGGCCGGCCGCGATGTCGCGCAGGCGCCGGTATGAGACGAGTTGCTTGATGGGGTACGGCTCGGGCCCGTGCTCGCCGGCGACGAAGCCCAAGACGACGAAGTCCGACGTCGTGGCGCCCGTGTTGGACACGGTTACCGGCACGGTCTGGAACGGGCATTGGCCGAGCGGGGTTGCCGAGCAGTCGGCCGTTAGGTCGGCGATGTCGTAGCACGAGCAGTTGTCGTCCCCACCCTTGTCAACGGCCACGGACGCGGTAAAATTTGTATAGTGAAGCCCGAATCCGAAGGGGACGACAGGAGTAGAATACCACATATACGTTCTGCCGGGATTCCCTGTCTCCGCGTTCGGACGTAGGCTCATGTCCGTCATGGGCACGTCGTCGACGTAATGAGCGGGATACTGCGTGACAGGTAGCCGACCCGCTGGTGCCACTTTACCCGTTAGCACGTTCATAATTGCATCGCCGCCTGACTGGCCGGGGTATCCACCCCAGATGATAGCTGAGACGTTGGGGTCGTCGAGGAAAGGCGTGTCGTCGCGCTGACTGCCCATCTGTACGAGGATGAACGGCTTCCCCAAGCCAGCTAGCTGTGTCATGATGTCGATCTTCTCGCCGGACCAGCGGATCAGCGTGCGGTCTTTGCTCTCTGCCTCGCTGGCAACCGTGGGGCCATCGGCATAGATAACTATATCCGCAGCCATAGCAGCTTCAAGGGCCCGCGGATAACCATCGGTGGTAGGGTCGCCGGGAAGACCGCCGTAGACGGCGTTAACCCCTGGAATCTGGCTAGCTGCGTAGTACGGCGAATGCAGGTACTTGGCGATGCCCTGGTAGTTGCCCTGCATATCCGTAGTCGCATTGGCCCAGTCGCCGATTAGGGCGACGGTGACATTGCCATCTGCAGGGAACTGGAGGGGAAGGGTACCGTCATTCTTGATTAGGACGATGCTCTTTTCTGCAGCCTGTCGAACGAGCTCTTCGGCTTCAGGTGTGAACACGTCGGAGAAGTCTAGAGAACGATACGGATTCGTATCAGCCGCGTCGAAGTAGCCTAGCTTAATCAATGCTCCGTAGAGCCGTGTGATGGCTACATCTAGCTCAGCATCATCAATGAGGCCTTGCGCGTGAGCATCGGGAAGGTGGAGCTGGTAATAGAAACCACAGTCAAGATCAGTTCCTGCGAGGAGTGAGCTGGCGGCGGACGCTGACCGAGATTCGCGAAAATTATGCGGCTTATAAACATTTTGGAGAGCATCACAGTCCGAGACCACGTATTGATAGTCACGTGTCCAATTCCAGTGAGTTCGTAAGATGTCCTGAAGCAGATAGGAGCTCGAGCATGTTGGGACGCCGTTCAAGGCGTTGTAGGAACACATGAAAGAACCAACGTTTGACCTCGCGCAAGCCTCGAAAGCCGGCATAAAGTACTCGGCTAGTTCTTGAGGGCCAACCTTTGCGTCAAACTCATAGCGCTCGTTCCCTAGCCAATCTTCGATATCATATGCGGCGAAGTGCTATTGGAAGGTTGTTGTCAGTACCTTACTTATAACAAAAAGATGCGGTATGAGATGTATCAGGCGGCTCACTTTACAAGTCGCAACGACTTTGAGTGTATCTGGATCCTCGCCGCCTTGCAGACCTTTTATCAAAGCTGCCACGTAAGAACTAGCATGGTAAGGGTCTTCCGTTGGCACTTCTTGAGCTCTTCCCCACCGTGGATCGCGTGCAAGATTGATGTTTGGAGTCTGTGGAATGGTAATTAGTAACGACTAGTTGCATGGGATAATATGGAGTGGATTTCATATCAGGGCATTCAAAGGGATAATGGTAAAGGCAAAAGACTCATACGCACCCAGAAGTCTAAACCCGATCGATTAAAATTGTTAAATGCACGGGCTTCAGTACTGACGACCGTCGCAACAGCTTCGATGAGTTCGTCATCGAACGCAGCGCCCATCAAACTTGGCTGTGGGAATGAGGTCGCGTAAGAGAAATCGCCAGCATCTGCAAACTTGACGCCCTGTAACAACTTTAGTTTTTGCATTATTAGGATAATTATTAGGGTATGGTGTTATTACGAACCGGGGAAGAGGCTACGCCATGAAGAGCCTCCTCTAGATATGTTCTTTTAGTGATATACCATGGCTGTGTGAGGAAGGAAAGTGATGCGTACGCCACCATTCATAACTAGGCAGTCCTAGTCTCTCAACTCCGGGCGATGTACTGACTAATAGCCCATATTTCTCATTCGTTTCGAGGGCTGAAACGAGAGATTGCGCTCGCTGCTTAATTGATAGCCCCTTATTGCAGACATCAAGGGCGGCTAACGGCCCGGTCCCGCAGTCCGGAAAGATGTGCCCGGCAGCCAAAACCTCCGAGCTCAGCAGCAACATAGACAATCCTAAGACAATGGCCATTTTCTTAAAAGACTCAAGACGCTTTAGCTGCATATGGATGGCATGGCTACGAAGCCGTGCTGCTGTAGGCTTTTATAGTTTTCAGGGCTCGCTGCGTACCCAAGTGGAGCAGCGTAGCAGCCCATTCATCCCCTCTCTATTCCCCGCATCGAAGTCGTGCCATGGGGGAAACCCTGGGGATGTTCCTTGTGGAGGATCAGCGGTAGACGGTAGACGGTAGACGGCAGACGCGCACCGGTTGAGTCGGGATAGAAAGTGCCGGATCGTATCCCCCATATTAACTGCTCATCCGATCGCCGGAGTTGAAAGTTCGTAATGTAATGCATTGCGATATCTTGGCCGGTCGATAAGAACAATTGAATGTGTCACCTATTGCTTCTACTGGTATTCCCATAGTCGATATTTGGGTCACGGTTAAACTCGTGACAAGGAAAGTGGACGGCAATGACAGGGAGGGCTTCTACGAAATTGCCCTCGAGCTAGCCAACGCATAGCTCTGCCTGGGATGAAAAGCTTGAGGCGGCAAATACAACATTATAGAAGAGGAGAAGAGGCAGCAGCCCATATCGTACTATAGCAACCGAGATAAATGATCTCGAGTAACCGAGACAGTGCCAGGCTGAGATATTCCAAGCACCACGTTGATAGCCGGTAGCGAGTCTCGGGTATGCGTTGCCGTATGACCCACAGCCGAGAATAATGTGCGCCTCGGCTTATTTGGCGGTTTTGCTTAGATATCATACTATCGTAATGTTATCCAAGCGGCCATAGAGTTCGTCAATTCCGCAGGTACAGGTTACGCTGCAATCGCCGATATGCTTGCGCACACGCTTCCTAGTATCCTTAGGAATACCAACGAACGGCCTTGACGATGGAAATGCCCATATAGACGGCCAAGGCAAGTCACCAAGAGTCGGAAGTTGCTCTAGGTCCTTCTCGAGCTGCTTGATGACAACTGAGTTGCAGGTCAATGTGGTACGTTCACTTGCCCAGCCATAAGAGAAGACGGATCTCCCTGGGTTCGGTATGCTTTTCAGCTTCATCTTGATTGGATCCGTGAATCGATCTTGACATCCATTCTCGTTCATATCGACGACGCTGATCGGCAGCTGCAAGCAGAGCGGAACTTCGTGAATCGAGAGCAGATTCAATTCTTTGACACGCTGCTCCTGAGACTTCTCTACGTCAGAACGACAGAGTATTAAGTGGGCGCGGGCCTTTTCTGACTCGGTTGCTAGTGTGTCGGTGATGTGGAAGAAAGTCTCAACGGCCTCCTTGGTTGCGACGAGTTTGTGATTACCTAGCATAGGATACACCAACGAAAGCATTGGCTGTTCACTTTCTAAATCAGCATGATCATTGTGCGAATTACTAAACCATGGCTGCTTAGCGACGTTTGTGTGAGAGAAATCAGATGCGAGGGTAACGAGGAGAGAGGTGTCAAGGTTTAAAACTTCCGAGAAGTTTGCCTTCGGGCTCGGGGCCATGGTGTGAAGAAGACTATCTGAAAGAGGAGGAGCCGGTGACAAGTCGTCGCTACAAAGTAGGCTAACGCCTAGCTGACGACATGCCTCCAGGACTTTATCGATCTCGGGGTGTTCACGTTCTCTGATGCGCGGCAAGACGAGGATGGCAACCGGGGTTTTCGTTTGAATACGGTGTCCCTTCGCGGTGCTAGCAAGTCTACGCGCCAATTTCAGAAGCGGGATATCCATGTCGTCCTGAAGTACTGCCTGGGCGTCTTCGTCGTCGTCACTGTCTCCGAGATACACTGCCTCTTTCGCTAAATCAAATAGCAGTCTCTTGTTGGTCATGGAAGAAACCTTGTACCAGGAATGACCACCATCCGCGATTACATCGATGATAAAACTGCCTGATTGGGAGGGCTGCGATTCTCCCTGAGTTCGGACAATACGCGTTCCCGGCGCTAAAATCTGTTTCTTGAACGGCCCGGCAGATACGGGGCATCGCAGCCTTACGATATCCCGCGATCTTTTCGCCGTATCCCATACAGGCTCAAGGAAGGGAAGATTGGTCGACTGCACGCGATGCGACGCCAAAGGGTCTGTTGACTGCGTAGCCTTCTCCAGGGAATCTAACTCAGCTCTGAGCTCGCTTGCGAAGGATGTATACATGTACATTGGCATATTTTGAAAGTATCCGTCATATGCCTCTCTGAGATGATTGGCAAACCGCTGAAGTTCTGACTGTAGCGACACGGCGCGTGTAAGCAGCTCTTCGCTCAGGACTGATTTCGCCACAGCATCCTGCGCGGCATCGCTTGAAGGTTGGTTGTCCATTGAAGCGTTCTTGTACTCCAGTCAGATGTTGGGCAAACTATGAAGTGTGTCGCGAAAATTTCTTTCATTTTGAACTGAGGCGATCTGACAGATATTAACCCGGCAGCCCGGGCGGCACAATCCTTACCGCTTTGGGCCTGGCTGAACTGGCGCAGTTAAATTCCAGGGAGTGATTTGCACTATCGGATCCTAAACCAGATCTCATTGGGACTTCGCCTAGGTAGGCCTTTCCAAAACATTACTCATCTTTCATCCCATTCTGCTCGAGACGTAACAAAACCAAATCTTAGCTTATCGGCCAAGGGATAGAAGCAACAGGCACATCCAGTTGAAGTTGGATAACACCCCCATTCCATCTGCGCATCACAGCGTCAGCATAATGCCTCTAAAGATCGTTGTCTGTGGCGGCGGCGGCATTGGCGGACTTGCAGCTGCAGGTTATCTTCGAGTGAAGCACCACGTCACCGTCCTCGAATGCGAAACCCTCGATTTTACCATGAATAACTACGGGCTGTCAGTTGTTTCCAATTCTTTCAACCTATTGCAGAAGGCCGGCATCAGAATGGAAAACCTGGACGCAAGTCGTGATGACCCATCTTTGGTTGAGGGGCTCTCAGAATGAAGAGTTGAGTACCAAATAACTCGACACGAGGGCCAGATTTGGCGGGGCTCCCTCCGTCTTGGTCAAACGAGCAAAGTTGCTGAAAGAGCGGTGGCGGTTTGAGACAAGCAGGACCGATTTCGCCAGACAGCCAGCTGAAGTCATTTAGATTACCGAGGTAATACGAGTCGATGCGCTCGCCGGCCAAGTGTGGACCGGAGACGGTCGAGCATTCACAGGTGACCCAGGCTGGACTTTGTAGCGCACATGCAAACGACGGTCCTCAAATGAACAAATACATCCTCACATATCATACTTCACCACGCGGCCTTCAAGTTGTCGGCTATACTTCTGAAAAAGAATTCACTGAGAAGTTTGACTCTTCCAGAGCGGCCATCATCAAGGAGGTCCCCGTGCAACGAGTGGCTGATGATTTCGCCCTGGAATTCGCGGAAAGCTTTGTCTATCTCTTCCGCCATAGCAAGATCGATGCCTGGAGAATTCGCGATATGGCACTGCTGATTGGGGATGCAGCCCACGCAGTAACGCCTTATGCTGGTCCAGGATCTAATATCACAATCGAAGATGCCGAAGCATTGGGATATCTCCTACAAGATGTCAATTATCCCGAAGCCATCCCACCTGCGCTGCAGAAGTTCATGCGACTACGCAAGGATCGTGTGGAATACGTCGCGCGGCGCCATCCCTAGCTACAGGGATATATAAAATGTACCCTCGACCTCGACGATGTCGTCGTCGTTCAATCTGTTCACCTCGATAATTGTCCTAGGCGGATATTTGTTCGAATCGTCTCCCCATAACTCTACCTGGACTTGGTTGCACATTGGCCGATATCGAAACATATCTGTTACGTAGACGACGAGTCGTGCGCACGAAAAAATGTCAGACCCGGCCATTTCTGCGAGTGTGGCCATGTTTTGGTAAGCTTGTCGTACGCGACTAAGGCCTACTGGAGCTAACGTGCTATTCGAGGGATAGATTCCACGCATCCCTATATAATACCGTAAATAACACAATGCAGTCTGGTGACTTCAAATTCTGGACTAACCGGAGATGTATAGGGTGTCGCCCGCGATAGACATTAAACTCCATGGCCCGGTAGCATTGAAAAAACTGGACGGGTTGAAGACCTGGACCCCGGAAGGAGATGTGTAATTCGGTTCTAACTTGGCAGAGGCTAATGACAGGCGGACAAGGAACCCGAACATGCAAGAGAAGTTGATCCGCATGGTGTTATTCTTAAGCTGGGTGTGCACTATTAGGATAAGATCGGATCTCCTACCACCACCGATGATTGCAAGCTAAGATGGCAAGATATAAAGAAAATGGGATCAACCCTTGACGTCACCTTAATAGAGCTCGAATACCAGGTAGGTTACCTATATCTCGGAGACAGCCGTGAAGCAACGGGTCCTTATCAGCGGAGGTAGGGAGATTCACCGCAACTAATTACACCGGACCATATCATCGGGGCCTAACGACGATGTTAGGCTAGATACGATCAAATTCCTATGGTTATTATATCTTTCTTCAATCCTAATAACATCAATTGGCAGAATAAGTTGATGAGAGAAAGGTGTCGCCCGGGCAAGTAGTCGCTCAAATGCGGGCTTGGGAACGCACGGACAACTGCCTCTAATATTTCAGGTGATTGACCATTTACTTACCACACTCTGAAGCACGATAAAAACATTGGACGTTGGGTCAATCGCACATACAAATAGTCTTCTACTTATGTAGCTATGCGGCTTTTCTATCCTAATGTTTAAGGCAGAAAGCCTGTGGCGGAAACTGCTTCGTAAAGCATTCGTGAAGCAAGCCTTCAAATGAGTATCGATTATTTCGTGCCTGTCACAGGGGGTACCCAGTTTCAAGTTGACACTCGGGTCATCGCTCTACCATTCTAATCCTTGAGATTCCACCTTCTGACATATGTTTGAGAATCACGGGTGACGGTTTCGAAACCCGAAACCGCTTTCGCCATTCCAAGTCCAATTGCACCACCTGTTCCTGACTTGGCTCAACTGATTACCGTGACATCCGCCGTGATCTCCTTTGGAAGCATCAGGCGTCAATGCCTCGATGATCCAAGCGAGTTCCGAGTCACAATAAAGCTTGAGGGGTTTTCCAATGGAATCAATTTCGAAATTAAATAATCCTCATTTCCTAGAATGAAGCCCGTAAGTATACTTCTGAGTGCGATCGTGACGGCGTCGGCGACCGTCGCCGAGACGCGGCGGCAGGACTGCCCGAAGCTTCATATATTCGGTGCCCGCGAGACGACGGCGCCTCCTGGATTTGGCTCGGCCTCGACGGTCGTGAACCTTGTTCAGCAAGCAAACGGCGGCGCCACTTCCGAGTCCATTGTATATCCTGCTGCCGGCGGAAACGTGTATGCGGCGAGCGTCGCTGCCGGAGTGGCGGCGGTAGCAAACCAGACAAAAATCTTCAACCAGATGTGTCCCGAATCGAAGATCGTCATGGTCGGCTATTCACAGGTGAGCTGTCGCTGCAATAGACCACCTTCCAACGGAGGCGCTGACGGTGTGATAAGGGCGCGCAAATCGTGGACGATGCTTTCTGCGGTGGGCCGGATGGGACCAGCTTGAACTCAACGGCGGCGAGTATCTCTTCAGGAGTCGGCAAGATGGTAGCTGCGATTATCTTGATGGGGAACCCGCGCCACGTGGATGGTCTCCCCTTTAACGTCGGCAACGCGACAGCAGGCGGGGTTTGTTCCAGACAGCATCTGATCCCTATTACTTCAGCTAACCAGATCATCCAGTTCGCTGCACGTCCGGTCGGCTTTCGATGCCCAGCTTTCGAGGACATAATCCAAGCGAACTGCGATGCGGAAGATCCGTTCTGCGCGAAGGGGAATAGCTCAGCAACCCATCAAGGGTATGGGCGAGAATACGGCAAAGATGCGCTAGCATTCGTCGAGAGCAAATTGGATTCTCATGGAGTATCCTCCAATGGAACGAACGTCGTTGTTACTAGCGAAGTATCAGCACTGCGCCTGGATTGGGTGTACATGCTGCTAGCCGTGGGGGCTGCTTCTGTTATAAGCCCCTATTAGGTAACGATATACCAGGCGTACAACTCGTCACACATAGAACAAGGCTTCAATATAGCATAATATTAAGTACTCACCTCGACTGCAAAGAAATAAATCGACACGCGACTGGAAGCCATGACCGATACCCCTAATACAGCTGGTGTTAGCGATAGTCTCCGTGTACTAATCCAGCATTCGAGTGAAGTTGGAGACGAGCTCGTCACGATGTAGTCCTTCGTTCGGGCGCCGAGGAGGATGTCGGCTTCATCTAGGAGCAACATATCATCCCACCTGCGGCAAAGATCAAGAGTCCTCCCTAGCGGCGTAATTCCAAGATCGCCTGCACTCATAGATCCGATCTTCTTTTACTAACAGTCACATCACCTTCCTATCACACTGTAAACAGCTTCTGAATTGGAGGTAGGGCAATACCTAACCAACTATCTCGCAATAACTCACATGGAATCACCTTGAGAGTTGATTTATAGTTCTTGAACCTTCTTATCATCATCGTCCAATCTCGTAGGGGCGTCCAAGTCTGCGAATAGCTTCACCCCCCAGCCTTTCCCGGGATCGTTCATGCGAACTTTCTTGTCCGTATCCTGTATAGCCTTCATTTCGTCATCGGTGAAGGTGATGTCCAGCGCGCCGAGGTTTTCGTTGATATACTTCTCGTGCACGCTCTTGGGAATTACGATGGTACCTCTTTGTATACCCCATGCGAGCACAGTCTGCGGCACCGTCGCATTCTTCCGATCAGCCAGGTTTTTCCAGAAAGTATTCTCCAAAATAGGTTGAGTCCCGCTATCGTAATGAGGATTGGTATTCGCCAGGGGCGAGTACGCAATGACCTTGACACCGATGTCGTGGTGAAAGTCCACAAAATCCTGCTGCTGCAAGTAGGGATGCGTCTCGAATTCGTGCGCGTATGGGCATATTGTGCACATGTCCATGATAGATTCGACGTCCTTCCTGGCGAAGTTGGAAATACCAATGTGCCGAGTAAGTCCGGCTCTTACAAAGCTCTCCATCGTTCGCCACGTATCGAATATCGACGTCTCCTGGTCTATCTCAGTGCCTTCGCCGGGGACAAAAGCGACAGGCCAATGGATAAGATACAGGTCCAGGTATTCCACACCAAGATCTGAAATTGACTTTTTGATGGCTTTATGAGCTTCCTCTGCTCTGTGGTGATAGTTCCACAGCTTGGATGTTACCCAGATATCTTGTCGGGCAACGTTTGCTGCAGCAATTCCTTTGCCAGTTTGGTCTTCATTGCCTAGAAGCGTATTAGCTGCTAGGGCCATCATCTAGTCTTCAAGAACTTGGCGATTCTTACGATAGATAAGAGCAGCGTCAATATGATTATATCCCAAGTCTAAGGCATACTCAACAGCATGGGCAACCTTGAAGGGATAAGTCAACAATCTTTGTAAGGACGACGTAGAGAACATACCTTCTCCTTATCTGATAGCCAGGTCCCAAGACCAAAGTGAGGAATGTCGCGCACGCGTGTGATAACATCACCCTCTGCTACCCCAAGGGTCGACGCGGGGAAGAGGGCCAAAAAGCCAGCGAAAACTGAGAAAGCTGATAGAGGCTGAGCGAATGGCATACTGAATGATGTACCGAATCGAAGCATTATGTAAAAAAAGGATGAGACAATTGTTCCGAATTATAGACAGCTGTGGATAACCGTAGCCAGGCCAGTGTAGATCCCGGTCCTCCGCATATCGGATAGATAGCGCTCTGACAGTCTGATCATAATGCCGATGCATGACATCATTGAACTGCAACATGTCGGACCAATATCTAAGTTTATATCAGTCCGCATCGGATGGCGACGGGGGTATGTCGTCCGGAAAGACTGCTCGAACGACGTCGCAATAATGACGTCGATCTGTCGTGGACAGACAGAGCAAACAAAAGTGTCACTTAAGACACTAACTATTCTAGAGATATATATCGTACTCCTAGCATCTACCTCCCATCAAACTGATCGTGGTTTATATCCCAATAAAATCGTTCACGAGTACGAAGTACCTTTCTAGAAAAACGGAAACATGTCTGGCACCCACGGATCCTCCAGCATATATGAGGACCAGGAACAGGTCAATTACGGGAGATCTAGCATCGCAAAGGAAGAGAAGCATCACACTACTAAAGCCGAGGGTTACAGGCCTAGTAAGTTTTCAAATGATGCCACGTGTATTATCATAATGCTAATACACCGCCGTCAGAGGACCAAAACAAGGCGATGGACAGGATGCTTGAGGAAGACGTATGTGTAGCGAGAATTCCTTCCATAAGGAGCAGTATTGGCATATCGTCTAACTACCGGGCCGTTCTAGATACGGGACTTAGTCAAGGAGCGCGAGAAAAAAGATCCCACGTACAGCGTATGTCAATCAAAGGGGCCAAATACCCCTAATTGATTCTTATCACTCATTTATAATTCTAGGCCACGATGCACGGGAACGAGCCTTCACGCGGCGCGAAAATTGACGCGGAAATCCAGCGCGAAGAAGAGGAGCAGTTGCGAAGGAAGAAAGAGAAGACTGACAGCATGCCGGGCAAAAAGTTCTAGACCGGATCTGGAGATCTCGGTTCAACCAGGAGCTAGTCCAGATGAATGAAATATATCATACTCATGGTTTGTCGATGACCACGGGCGTCGTGTGCTAATCTGCCCTTAAAGCAAGCGAGAAGGCTGTGCCTGAGAATATTATTCTCTACAGAAACCATCGCTGGTCCCATCGGTACATGCGCCGTCCGCTAATGAAGGCCAGCTAGCACGAGATGCTGATGCAGGCGCTTGCACATGGTTTAGTAATCGAATAAACCCGCCGCCATGCTGTTGCGGTATAGAGCGGATATGATCTCAATTTCTCTAGATCCCATGGTCGGATGCGCTAATCTAAAGTGTTGACGCAGCATGTGTAGACAGGCTGGGAACATCGTGCCCCCTTTTACCTCAGCGCTGATGGGAGCAGCACTTGCAGGTCTACTTACCCTGCCAACTTCAATTGGGCACTGGCGATAAACGTTTCCTTAAGATGTGGGCAAGATGGGCTTAGCCCCTGACCCTCTGGATGGTATCTGGCCTGTTAGCTCCGATAGGGGTTAAGGCAAGAGCATGTATGGTCTCTTGTATGTATACCAAAAGCCCTCATTGGGTTGAGGGCTCCTCGCGCTGCAGCGTGTCCACTCTTGGATGGCGAGGTTCGCACCGTGATAACGAAAATATGCTCTAGCAAGGACTAGGAAATATCATCAAGGTACCAAACATCCTATTCTACTCCTAGCTCTGGCGGTGCGGGAATGTTTCGTGTTGAATATGAGTAAAATCGATTCACCCAACACTCTCGACGGCAAGACGAAATGCATAGTAAAGAGAGGCCCGATCGGTCCGGATAGAGTGATGAGGCACGGGCGTCAGGGCTGCGGTCTCGAAATCTGGTCAGTATAGATGCCCCTGTCCATGTTCGGAGGCACTGATTTACGGGATCCCCATTTGGGAGGCCAGCCACAGCCGACTCGCTAAGCTGAGCGCGAGTGAATCGGTCAAGGAAAAGGAGGGGGTGAAGCGTCTTCATCGTCGCCGTCATCATCACCTCGACGTTTGGCGGAGCTATCCGGTGGTTGGCAACGACCAAGCCTTGTCCGATTTGGACTTATTGCGTGGTGCGTTTTCTTCCTTGTCGTAAACGGAGAAGCCGAAATTCCGTCGACAGCTAACCCAAGGTGGAACCGTGGTCTGCGCCGCAAATGTACGGAAATACGAGGGCCATTGCCGACGACTAGCTTCGTGTTACCGTTGCTTACTCTCCCAAGGGGACGGGACGCCTCATCATCCATTACAGTAGCTTCGATTCGATGCTACCCAAACAATTATCCGGGAAGCGGGGGAGCGCTGCTTACAAGAATCGGGGAATCCGAATAGAATGCATTCACCCCAAAAGGCCCCAGAAGAATTTAGTCGGAACCTAATAAAGGGGTAAAAGCTCATGACCCATTAGCTACAGTATTATCGAGATGGTTAGTTGTAGTCCAGATGGTGGGTGAACTCTCAGAACTAATGAGGAACCTAGACCGAGACCCTTAAGCCGGCGATAACCCTAGATGTAATAGTCATAGGTGCTGGCATCAGTGGTCTTGCAGCCGCCATAGAGACGGCATTGTCTGGCCATCATGTGACTGTCTTCGAAGCAGCCGGTGGGCTTCACGAGGTATTATGAATCCGAAGTCTACCATATAATATCGCTAATGCCACTGTAGATAGGGGCTGGTATTCAGATCACACCGAATTCCTCGCGGATCTTGCAACGGTGGGGACTTTCTGATGACTTTTGGGCATCGGCTGCCGAGCCGACGCAATTTGGCGTTCGTCGATACTCAGGAGGGATCTTAATGTTAGAGGGAGAATTCGATAAGACGATACGGGAGAAGTACGGTGCCCCCTTCATCGAACCCCATCGTATCGACTTCCAGAAAGCACTCTATACTCGTGCGGAAGAACTGGGAGTCAATTTCAAATTTGGAATGCGGATCAGCAGCGTGAACTTTGATACGGGAGAAATAAGGACGGAGTCAGGGGAGAGATCACGAGGGGACTTGATAGTAGCCGCCGACGGCCTGTGGTCTACCACGCGCGCGCAGTTCCTCCCCAGAGACTTGGAGGGTGTCCCCAGGCCCACGGGCGACTTGGCTTTCAGGTTGATTCTTACGCTGGACCAAATCCAGGACCCCGAGCTGAGAGAGTGGGTAAGCAAGCCGGCGTGTAATCTATGGATCGGTCCCCGGTCCCACGTCATCGGCTACTCTCTTCGAAAGGGGACGGAGTTTAACCTTGTGTTGATAACGCCAGATAATCTCCCGAGCGGTGTCAGCCGACAAGCAGGTTCCGTCGACGAGATGAGAGCGCTTTTCAGAGGTTGGGATCCCATCTTGACCAAGTTTCTGGCTGTCGTCGATTCCGTCAAGAAGTGGAAGCTGATGCATCGTGAGTTTTTGATTTAATGTCACCGCCGCTCCCTTAGCGCGATTGGCAATCTAATAGGAGAATACTCCCAGGGAAGGAGATGGGAAGATGGATTCATGAGTCTCAACATAGCAACATCGTGTTCGTGTAAGTTCCAGTTCCGACTAGCCTATGTTGGCGTAATGCCGACTCGTTGACTGATATTCTCAAGTGGTGACTCCTGCCACGCGATGCTACCATATCTTGGTCAGGGGGCCAACTCGGCCATCGAAGATGGCGCCGTGCTTGGTCGCTTGCTGGGACACATCAAGACCACAGAGCAGATTGGTAAGGCGCTAAGAATGTATGAAGAACTTCGAAAGCCACGGGGGGACACGATCGTGAGAGAAGCATTTAAACAACGCGACGTTTACCACATGCTCGATGGTCCTAAGCAGCGGGAGCGCGATCAGTTACTCATGTCGCAGAAAGACAGAGGAATGGAGGAAAACCCAATTCGCTGGTGCTGCCCTCAAGTCCAACCGTGGTTGTTTGGATATGATGCCTGTGCGGAAGTTGACAAGGCCGTTAACATGGACCCTTTCGTCTAGATGTAGCAGTTTCAACAGAGATCAAGCTGATGGCAGGTGACGTCTGTATTGGAAATTAACTATCGATGGTTTCAGTACATTCCAGTACGAATTGACCAATTTTCCTTACATTCCATAACAGGAAGTTTATTGCAGCTGAAACAGCAATTCCCCTGGTTCCAATCTGGGCAGCACTAGAGGCCATTATCTCGGATGTATAGTTCAGAGTTTGCCCTGCCTCTCACCCGGTCTCCACTGGCGTTGAATGATGCCGTCTTGATATTCGGTAGC
This sequence comes from Hypoxylon cercidicola, assembly GCA_022578845.1. NCBI lineage: Eukaryota > Fungi > Ascomycota > Sordariomycetes > Xylariales > Hypoxylaceae > Hypoxylon > Hypoxylon cercidicola. The sequence continues at coordinate 2,397,786 of MU399495.1, read as the reverse complement.
AACATGTACACCTTTTGGGCTCCATATCTTGCTCATGATGATTCCCCTCCCTGCTTCAACCCTAGGGAAGCAGGCCTCCTGGATCCACCATTCGTCCTCGCCGTGGGACATGACGGCATCTTCGGGGTTGACGTGTACCACAAAAGAATAGCTTAGACTAACTGCGCGCCCAAAGTCGTGACCGAACCCGACGTGATTCCCTACCATAAGTAGGCCATTCCTATCCGCTTCGTAGGCATGCGTCAGAATATGCGCATCGGGTTCATCCGCGGGCAGCGGCGCGAGGAGTCGGTATAGAACGAGTTCTCGCCGCTCGTGTAGGGATTTGCCCTCGTTGAAGGCGGACAGATCAACCTTTCTCATATCGACGACCGGAAAAGTCCCTGCGCTCTGCATTGGATAAGCCTCGACGGTTTTCGCGATATCGACATGCGGTGCGTAATCCCATTCGGAGGGCGGTCGGGAGTTCAGGACATCGGCGAAGCGCCGTTGCGGCGGTAGCTCTTGGGCCGCATGCTGCGAAGGTACTGTTGGTCTGAAGGATACTAGGGCATTGAAGCAGACTGGTCCTAGAGGAAGCTCGGCATCTGCTAGCGGAAAGTAATCCCCCGCCTCATTCGTACTCGTCGATAGGGGTTGGCGGGCCGTGACAAGAAGATTGTGAAAGCCGGGATTAGGGGCTACGGTGCTCACTTGATACACAAATGGCCGATCCACCAGGCCAGCTTCCGAGAAGTACCCGTGAATAGTCTATACTTGTCAGCAAGCTTCAGTCTGAAGACCTACTCGATACATGAGAGACGAGAGCTTACATGGATTCCAAATTTCCTTCGCGGTGCATCCTTTTGGGAAACCTGCATCTCTGCGAATGCTCTCGAAGCAGCCAATCCTGCTTGACTATAGACATGTCCCCCGTATGCCACCTGCCTTTGGGAGGACTTGTGATAATTTTGTCTGGCCGGGTCAAGTTTCCCACTCGCAATCAAAATATCACTTTCGGGAGACCATGCTCTTCGCTGGCTCATGTATCGCTTTGTGCTTCCATTCTTAGCTTTGCTGGGAAGAGGAACAAGGCTCATCACCTCTTGGAAAATGAGGCGTCTACTACCTGTGTCTGCATCCGAAGGTTTCATGGTGGTAGCAAGTATGTGTATCTGGCAAAGGATGTTGAATATATCGAGGTCAAGTTTTCAGTCTCATATCGAACACGGACCAGTCGACCACCGCCGTCTCGCGTCTCGCGACCCGATGTAACCTCGGAATAACCCTTGTTCCACTAAGCCACATCGGGCAGGAGGTACCTAAATGCCACGGGGACGCGTGACACTATATACATAGTACACAGAGCCCCAATTAATGGTTTAAAAATAGATCACAGTACGTACCCCTATTCTTAACCCAGCGCAAAAGTCTCACCAACGGATATCGTCCGTCGGATTGTCTATGGAATCTTGGAACAAAGCTATTGTCTATGTCTACCTAGGTAAGCAGTAATAATATGACGTATCTTGATATTATTTATTCATTCGGGTGCTTTGGCTGAGCTAATCTCACTGAACTACGTACAATGCCAACTCGAAGCGTCGTCCTGATGTCCTTCACCGTCCCACGTGGCGGTTTGGGGGTACATGCATATAGGACGTTGGCGATATGTGACAATATTTTGGAATGTCGTGTCCGTGAAGTTGAACTCCGACGCAATGATCTGGGACACTGCGTTGCCATTCTCCACCCAGTCCATCAACGCCAACAATGCATCATGTCGAGTGTCGTTATTGCCCAATGGGACCGAGAAGCCGGAGTTGTAGGGAGGTCTCTGGGCTGCTTGTCCAGCGCCACCCATCATCCACGGAGCCTTGACGTTATTCGGAGTGCCCCAGCAATGTTGCATCCCCGGAATTTGGAAATACCGAAAGAAGTCATCGACATTCCCCATAGCTTCAACAGTCCTGTCGTAGTAGAGGGAGGTGTGTTTAACAGGAACCGTGGCATCCGCCAAGCCCGCGTAAAGAACTACAATGTGCGATGTCAACCACTATAAACTCAAGTATAGGTACTTCAAAGAGAGATATTCAGATACATGTATGAAATAAGCACTACAAGCTCGACCTCTTTCATGTAGCTTAAAAGGCGAGTAGATACTCTGGACTGGAAGGGGATGAAGAATAACTGTGAATGTACTTACTAATTTTTCCTGTATTCCTGAAGGTACCAAGGTCGTATTGGTCTGCAGAGGCTTGCACTTCCTGGTCACGAATTCTTGCGTCGTCCACTACAGTGTCGTTGTATGAAGTAATCTGCCAATTGGAGCCGTAGTCCATGAATGTTCGTTCGTATTGGACATCAAAATTCCTTCTTACATTGCTGGAACTGGCTGGATCTGCTGGAAAGAGATATGTCCCCCACTCTGCTTCAGAACTGTACTCCAGCCCTTCGTATACGAACTTTGCATCATCGGTAATGTAATCACTGTACATGTTTTGCGCCGTTTCGATCTGCGGCTGAGACCAGCAGCCTGTCTTGTCGACCGTGACGTCGCAGCGAATTTTGGTAATATTGAATGCTTCTCTGCAAGCCGATGGTGAACTGACGATTTTATCTTCTACTCCGTCGAGCGAGTCGCATTGTCTCACCACCTCGGTATGTAACCGGGTGAAAAGGCTCGCGTCGTCGATGCTACTATCGGCCGTCTCTGGCAAATTTAAGGTCGCCAGCTTTGAAATATAGGGCATGAAATTTTTCGTATCCCATGCAGGCGCCCCGATCAAAGCTCCATCGAAGATATCAGGATCTCTCTATCACAAGGTCAGTATTAAAACTTTTCTTAAATAGGTATAGTAAAACAAGGAAATATTACCTGGATTTGTTTAAGTCCCTGCCTTCCTCCCGTCGAGCAGCCACTAAAATACGAGTATGCAATCGGTTGATGGTCATAATAGGCTTGAATGAGTGTTTTGCCGAGAATTATAGAACCCTCTAGTGCCTGATAGGCCCTACGTGCCAACTTATCAGCAATGGATTGAGGGTTGAGAGAGGTGGGCCATGACTTACCAATTGACCCTTTTTTGTTCTGTCGTAGGCCATGACAAATCTCCCTGTCCGCTTGAATGCCCAGTGTCCGTGGCAAGACTAGCCATACCGTACTTTGTTCCAGGTCCCATGTCAAGCCAGTTGATGCCACCAAGAAAGGCATAATTTCCTACAACAAGGAGTCTCGAGTTCCATACATCCGGAAGAAACATACCGAAGCGGTAGCCTGCTGTCTCATTGTTGATTATGGCAACACATAAAGGCGGTAGCCCGGAAGCCGCTGATGGATATCCTATATTCCCGCTTTCTGAGAAGGAGCCGGAGGTAGTATACTGCACTCGCTCAACTGTAGCACCAGCCGGGACAATTCCGTTGAAGTAATCCACGGTACATCCTGCAGATTGGCGAGGTTGCTTTGCATGTGGTGCACTATAAACTTGATATGCAAGAAAGCTTAGCATTACCCATAGGGTTGGAACAATTAATCGAGCCATTTGGATAATTCCGGTAAAATGTCGAACGCTTGATGATACAACTCTACCAGGAGCCTCCCCCATATACTCTAGCGGACAACAGCTTTCATATATGTTGGCTTCTACGTGTTACTGCTGGGCTACGGGATGAAAACTAATGGATGTATTCCTCCGTCAGCTGACAATTGACACGGAATGTTTGCGTGTAGGCTGTGCATATAGACCTCGTATACCGAAGGAGGCTTGAGTAAGGGCATCTGACCAGCAAGATGTTGGCCATTTTTTCAAGCAGCGTGACAGTATGCTATACTACTCATTGGTTAAATAGCATACGCTAGAGGCTCAGTTGGAACGCTGTTTACAACACACTCAATGACCTCTGACAAATGACATCCTTCGGCATCACAATCCCCTTGCATTACCCCGGATTTCTTTCACCACACCTCCCGAGACTTAACCTAAATTGGGTCTCGATGATGACGATATTATATCAGACATTCACCGAATTTCTTGTTCTTTATTCTGAATGTAAGCGTACATATAGTTACAGTCCGGATATCAGACAAGCCGGCCGCCACGATATGGGGCTACCCATTCCGCCCGCCTAGGAAGACGGAATTAATATCGTGGCTGTCATATTTTCGTGGATCCGGTCATCTGGCCATTTATTTTCATCGTATCCAGTAACGTCATTGCCGGTTGCGCCCCAATCCCCCATCGGGGCGCCGAACAATCTCTTGTTTGTCGGAACAAGGCGTATCACAATGCCTATTGTTGAGCAATCTAACAGCCACAGGCACGAACTAGACGATGGGAGCAATTGCATTGGACCATGTAACCCAACGGATTACCAAGGATCCAATCCGGCGATTGGCCCTGCAGCCTTCTCCGCATCACACCATAGCGCATGTGCTCCTGGCATACTAGGGCTTACGGCGTTTCCTTCCATTTCCGACTAATACCAACAAAATGACTCAAAAAATGCCGAATGAATCATGAATCTCGTTGGTATTCGTGCTTGAAATGGTCTGGATGAAATTTGTAACTGCCGAATGCGATTTATGTCACGGCACGCTAGTCTCACAATGTCTTGCTTCGTGTTACTACGTACCTTGCCCAGTAGGTAGTTGTCGGTTTTTCTGGTCACACCTGGAGGTCAGAATCAGATAGATACCTCCTAAGGTACTTCATACTACGCATCTAAGACTGCGAGCGTTGCCTAAACCGAGAGAGGCTTTTATGAGGCCTCAACCGCGACTTATATCAGCCTATCATCCTAATACATCTTCTCACTCCCGTCCACAAGAGTTGACTCAAACCAATTCCCTTACAACTAAATCCAAACCCAAATATATTATGATCTGAATCAAGTTACACATAATCTACCTAAGTACCTCTAGGAAGTAACCACGTACCAGTCAATCAATGCGCAAGCTACCCTATAGGTAGATATTAGAAGGAAAAGCGGTCCGACACAAGAAAGCCATGGTATAAAAGTACTCAGTAAGTTCCTAAGGTACTCGCATCGTTAATGGCAAGAAACTAATATGAGATAAAAAGACGATTCCACTGGTCCGAACATATTGACTTAAAGTTCTATATTAGCTCTCGTGAGTTGCCCAGGAGGTAGCTAGGAACTTATATAAGTGTTCGCTATTCAAAGGATCTTATTCAGTAACGTCTATATATACCGTAGTTTCAAGGGAAATTTTGAGAGAAATCTGGTATTTTTTCTGTGAGATTGGCAATTTCATGTACATTAGACCTTCGCTATGAGGCGTCAAGTGATTTGAAATAGTAACAAGATGAACAAGACGTATAGTCAAAACCTCGTCACAATACGAGAAAGTACAGATTAATCGGTTCTTGACTTCAGAACTGTCTATGTAAGGGGATTCATGTGTAGGGACTGATCGGAGTAGTCAACATGTTGCTGAGTCCGAAATTCGCAACTCATTCATACGTCAACCGGCTCTCTGGGCCCGAACAGATGCGAGACTCGCTCGCCATTGAGCATTTGTTTTCTCCGCTCCCCGCCTGGGAATAAGACTATTCCGGGACAGTAAGAACCGATGCGGAGAAGACATCATTTCCTGCTGTCAATCTTAACTTAGGGTAACATTAAATGTTGGGGTATCTTAATTGAAGCGCCATATAAATATGAATGGCTGCTCCAGTTCACTTCCCCAAATATCTAACACACGACCAGAATGTCCAAAGAAATCAATATATACGTTGAATGGTATTCCACAATGCAACTCCATCTCAGAAACTTCACCTTACTCCTCTACGCGGCTTTTGCCTCTTTAGGTACGGCCAGCGCCTTGAGAAAAACATGCGTAGTGACGTCCGGAGGAGACAACACAACAGACGATGCACCAGCAATATTAGAAGCTTTTAAAGAGTGTGGTCGGAACGGCAACGTGGTGTTCTCGCCTATCACATACTATATTTCGTCCGTTATGAACATCTCGGATCTCGAGGATGTTGACATAGAACTGCATGGGAAATTACTGGTAAGCTAACCTGAAACAATTGCGACAACTGATTTATTAATCCGGCTTGGTGTAGTGGAGTACCGACATTCAGTACTGGCTGAACAACTCCTTGCAGGTAGGCTATCAGAACCAGTCTACAGCGTTTGTCCTCGGAGGAACCGACGTTCGGTTACGCGGGTATGGGCAAGGGACGTTCGATGGTAATGGCGATTACTGGTATGAATGGATCGCTGAACAACCAAATACTTCGAACTATCCGGGCAGGCCTCACGCCATTACGTTTAACGGGCTTCGAAATTCGATTGTTAGCGGAATCAACTTCTTGCGCAGCCAAATGTGGTAAGTACATATAATATACTCAAACGTTTTCCTAGGGGTTGCATGATAACACGAGGCACCATTTCCTAGGACCATGTCAATAATATATTCCAACAACGTTGTCTTTGACAGCATATTCGTGAATAATACGGGGAATCGAGTACAAAGCTGTAAGTGACTGCCTATCTAACCTAGGTAGTTAAGCGTCTTACTATCTCTATCTTAACCATCCAGTGCTGACTCCTTTCTAGCTAATACCGACGGCGCTGACACGATACGCTCGTCGAGCATCTCATTCAACAACTGGACGGTCTATAACGGCGATGACAGTATTTCACTCAAGGCTGATAGCTACGATATCAAGATCACCAATTCATACTTTGCTGACGGCTCAGGTATTGCCCTCGGCAGTATTGGCCAATACCAAGGAGTTGAAGAGCATATGACGGGACTCATAGTTGAGAACGTGACCTTTAGTAACACCCTTCATGCGGTATACTTCAAAACTTGGACTGCTGACCAGAACGGATTTCCTCCCAATGGAGGCGGTGGAGGACTAGGAGGTGAGTGATTCTAAACTGGCTAGTCGACATCCCATCCTATTCTGCCTACCTTATCATGCTTCACGCAAAGATATCCGCCTTACAAAACCTAGCTCTTGAAGCTAACAGTACCTACGTTTTTAATGGGCAGATGCGTCCGATATGACCTTCACCAACCTCTCCGTCACAGGCATGCGTGGCTCCGCGCTCGCTATATCGCAGTGCACAAGGTTTAGCGGAGCACCGGGGGACGGAAACTGTACCAACTCCGAGTTCCAGATCCACGATATCACAGTCCGTAATATGATCGGGACGACGCTGTCGAGAAATGTGGCTAGTTTGCAGTGTAGTGCCGTCAAACCGTGTACTAATATTGGTATCTTTGACATAGATCTGAAACTTGCCAATGGCACGAAAGCAGACCAGTATCTCTGTGGAAATGCAGAGTCGCCAGAGGGATTTCAATGTACAGGTGAGCCTTGCGTTGGCGGCACGGCTACAGGGGAGTGTTAGAAGCGCGAAGTGAACGCTGTAGGTATAGCACCCGTTAAATGCCTATGTATATTATAATAGAGCCGTGGTGATGATGGGATAGAATAGTAATCATAATAAGTGGCAATGCATCTGATAGGTATCTAAATGTGTGCATAGCCGTATGGACAGCTCGAAATGGATACAACAAGGGGTATCACGTGACATAGCAATAGGTATCCCCTCCCAAAATGACATAATAATGATGACATAATACAGTGTAATTGCACCGTTTCAGTACCTACCTCCTTATACACTTCTCGCTGTACCTTGAAATACAGGGAGCTTACAGGGAGCTTAGTGCTAATTACCTTAATTGTAGCATCCCACGGCATCTAATGTTCAAATATCACTGTCATTCCTGCCATTAAAATTGTCCGTACTGAGCGAAATGTTTCGCTCAATCGAGGGCTTTCTAATGATATAGGACTCGAGCTGGTATATCCCTTGGTTGCAAAGTTATTCGAATAATTAAGGTGGTAAAATTCGGGAGACAACAATCCCAAAAGGGGGGACGGAAGGCCACGTGATACCCCCAGGAACTAACACATACAAGAGCCTTTCATTTCAAACACGAGTATCTTTATAACCAGATATCTGAGCATGGTGCAATCTGTATTGTCATTCTGCTTTGACAAAGGCTATCCAAGAGTACAAATTTCCATTTAGGCGGTTTGAATTCGTGTATATAACGGTACAGACTCTAGCAATCTAATTACGTGAAACAATTCTAAGGGGGATGCACTGTAATAATAGTAAGAAAACCGCATTTTTGTCTGCTGCCCAGAGTTAAAAAAAAAAAAAAAAAAAATTTCTACCCCTAATCTTATCTAATACGATCCGAACAGCCGGTTATATATAAGGACCGTTCTAGATTCCTGTCAAGTGAACCAAGCTTCTACGGTCAACCTCATCATTGCGACCAATGCAGGGTGTGCCGGGGCATCACTTGTGGAAAATGATGTGCCACCAAGCACACTTCTCCACCAATCATCCGGGCCCAGGAAGTTGGCTGCTCGGAGCTGCAGGCAAAGAGGATAAATACAAAGACGAGATGTAACTCTAGATCCTCGCGGTGGAAGCCAATTTAGGAGGCGAGCGGAGGTTCTAATTACGACCCTATTGCGCAAAGGTATTTAATTCCCATTTCCGCTGCTCGCGCATGGCTTTCTTTGCTGTTGAGGGCTTCCTTCTTCAGTGTCAGATTGGGAAGAGCTTCAGCCCCTGAATCGCAGCCATGAAGGTCTCGGGCTTTATCGCGGTAATCTCCGCGATATCTGCTTTCGCAATAGACCCGCCACCTCCCCAGTTACCGCTCATCCTGGCTCTTGTGTCTGATACGCCGTCGCAGTGCTCTCCTGGAGGCCAGAGCATGAACATCACCTTCCTACCGGACACTCTGAGACTTGATCTCCCCGATATGCGATTTGGAACCGAAGGGCATGGCAGAACGGATGAAGTTACTGTATGCCAGTTCACCATAGAGTTCACGTCCTGGTGGTACAAGTATCGTTTCGCGATACAAGACGTGACGTATAAAGGACACCTAAAGGCGACAGATGGGGTACAGATATACCAGATGGCCGCCAATGCCGTCTTCAGGTATGAAAATCGAAAGCTTAACCCAGGAAGAGCACCGCCAGACATCTGGAACGTATCTATGTCTACAATGGTATGTCCGCTGCCCGTTTATTCAACCCTGTTTGCCTTCTCTGTCCGTTTGATGCAGATTATGCCTGTCGTGAGCTAACAGCTATCATGTAGATCGACGATACGGCAACAACAGCAATTGGAGGTGAAGGAGACTTCGATGAGGACTTCGCAGTGAGCCAGAATAGTTCCCATTTGGAGTGGTCGACTTGTATGGATGGCGGCGAGGGGACCGGCGACGCCAAAACGAAGCTATCGTTTAGACTAACTGCGACGACAAGCGACAAGACCGGCAAGGGTAGCGGCATCTTGACCCGTGGTATGTCATTCGATTTTGGCGTTGTTTGGGAAGAATGCTCTCCAAACCGAGCAACCAAGAACGCTTATGGCCAGACGAGGATCGACAACTATTCTGTTTGCACGTATAACAACGCCAATCAAACATCGCGCGCCAACGTACGAGCATTACGCCGTGGTCCTGGTATATTTTTATAGCCGGGCAGTCAGGGCAAGCTGGAAGAAGGGACGCTTAACCATAATCATTGGCAGCCACTCGTGTTAGTAGGTACCTAGATAGTACTCATTAACTCCGTCTCTACGAGGATTCGGGATCGCTTTCTAGGTCCCCTTCTTAGATTGCCTCACTCGCCGTCTGCTCGGTTGTATTTAGAACCATGTCGGCGCCCCCTACTTTCTCAATTTTCCCATCTTTCATCCAGACAACGACATCTATCCCTTCCCTCAGACGCGACACGGCCGCACCCACTCTATGGGCGACCATGATGACTGTATGTCCCTTACAGGTGAACTCTTCGTGGACGATATCGAGCATCAGCTCTTCGGTTTCTAGGTCTAGGGAGGAAGTCGCCTCGTCGAGCAGAATGATGGGGTTAGCCCCTGAAGCACTTATGGCATGGACCTGCAATAACGCGCGCGCGAGAGCTAGCAACTGCCCCTGTCCCACGGATATCGGTGGAAGTGAGCCAAGGGTCAAGTCCAAAATAGCGCCTAGCTGTGCAGCATTTTCGTCTATTGCCCCGTACTCATTTAAACCACGGCTAAAGTGCTGCCATAATCGCACCATCGACAGAACGCCAATTATGGTATTGTTAGACAGAGACTCGGGCGGATCGACATTAAATCGAAGAGTCTGTTGGCTGAGGAGCAGGGGCTCTTGGGGAACAGTCACGAAGCAACGTTCGCGTATTATCGAACGAGGGACGAAGCCAGCATTGACGCCATCGATAAGGATTGAACCCGACTTCAAATCCAAAAGCCTGAGTAAAGCAAGGAGTAAAGAACTCTTGCCGCTGTCAAAGATCGATCAGCTACCAGAGTGTAGGAACGCGCCTGTAAAGATACCCACCTTCCAGTTCGGCCACAAATGACAAGCTTTTGCCCTGGATCAATTCGTAACGACACATTTTCAAGGGCGGCCTTTTCAGTAGTGTACGATGCCGTAATGCCACGAAGCTCAATGCGACCAGACGACGGCCATGTCTCTGGAGGCAAGAAAGTCTCGGTAGGCTTGACCTCGGAGAGCACCTCGCCTTCGAGATCCTTTATTCTTGCGATAGCACCAAGAGAAATCTCCAAGTTGGTCCACGACTCAACCAGCCGGAGCAGTGTAGCGTTGGCGACAAGTACCATGTTCAATGCAACGCCAACTTGGCCGCCCGATGTGGTGTCCTTGAGGATTACAGCGAGAGCAATGACACCGACGGCGATTCCAGCTACGAGCAGATCGAGGACAATCCTAAGCCAGCACTGAAGACATAAAAGGATATAAAGAGGCTTCTGTGATCCATCGAGACGGTGAAGATGTTGAGACTTCACTTTCGATAGGCCCCCAAAAGCGCGTATCGTCGACAGTCCATCCATCATCTCCAGGAAATCGATAGCAACTAAAGACTTTGACTCCAATTCCAGAAGCCGAAGTTGTCGAGATGTTCGAAGGTATACTCTTTGTACGGCATACACGACCGCAAAGCATAAAGGCAAGGTAAATGTCAGCAGCTTCTGGGCTACAAAGAGCAAAGCTGCTTGGTTTGCCCTGAAATCAATTAGTACAAGTATTTCCTGAGTCCAGGATAACTGACAACTTGAAGACTTCTGTGACCCTCGTTAATATTGACCTTGAAACAGCTCTAGAATGATTTTAACCCACGGGTAGTCATTGATGAGAAGGCAGATGGAAGTTGATTGTCTACAAGCTGGAGATCCTGGCTGAATCTGGGCTTTGTGAGCTTCATGAACACCATGTCAGGCGCAACATATACCTGTTTAAGATTGACCCATTGTCGGTCCTGGAGAAGTATAGCATGGGTGCGCTACACAGCTATTAGCTCGATAGCTCCCTATTTATGATAGGGATCATGATACCCGATGACAGTTTTGAGAAGTCGGGAGTGTAGAATCTTCCCTGAGTGCGGCGCCACGAGGATGACGGTAGCCCTATCGTTGGTGTTAACTTTCATCACAGTCTATCCCCTTTATTGTCATAACTTACCACACACCCCCCATGGTAGATATCCAGGCCATGACATTCAGAGCAATGTAACCGCAGACAAAAACCCAGTTATTGCTTGAGCTTGACTCAGTCCATATTTTGATCCAGTACTGTGGAAAAGTGATGAAAAAGGAGTATGATGCCACGCAGGCAGCCATGAAAAGGACATTGGCCCGACCGGCAGCCTTTATGT